>JARFXV010001239.1:777500-866317 GCA_031761425.1 Cosmopolites sordidus | reverse complement strand
TAAACCATCTGGAGTGTTTGAAATAAACCGTCTTAAAGATGCGAAAACCCTTCTGAATGACCAAATAAACCTGAAACAAATCCCCATAAATAGCGTTTGTGTGGATTTCTTAAAAAATATATATTTTATTGTAGAAACTTTTTGCATTTATACCTAATCTAACATTGAAAATAGCTACTGAAGATGCTACAGTGTTATCGAAACTCGTTTAAACAGTAAAAATAAAGTGAAAATTGAGACACAAGAATCTTGCTGTATAGGCCGAGATTTTCGGTTTGAATTAGCTTGATTAACTGAACGCAAATCAACGGGAATCTGAACGCAAACATTATAAATACTATAGGTATTGAAAATATATAAAATAAACATTATTAATCCACCACAGATTTTAGTTTACAAGAGTTAAAATAGTAATTAACAATTAAAGTTGTACGTTGAATAATTAAGGTCTGATTAAGGTTTCCTTTTTTAAAAAGTTCATTATAATTAATTATCACAAAAAGTTGTTATTCTAAACAAACACGTACGCATTACAACATCCCTTTTGGTGTTTTATGTATGCTCTATAAAAAATCTGCTTATATTACTTTATACTGGAAAAGGGTCATTTATCTTTGAGTTAAATCAAAAAAGAGAAAATACATAACAAACACCTTACTAATTACAACTTAACGTTAATTACATATTTACATTACGGTTCTGACTAGAGATTTTTTTAGGTTCTGCGGAATGTTTTTATTGAAAAAATGTCATAGCATCTTTTATTATCTATCTTAACTTTTTACTTTAATAAACAATCCATATCAAACTGAATAAATATTAGGAGTACCCGTATGTACCCATTTTGATACAATACAAAATTTATTTATTTTATTTATTTTACTTAAAAATTAATACAGTATTAAAAAAACAATATTATAACAACCGTTATTGACAATCTTCGCTCATTTTACTGATAAACTTTCTATTCCCTTGAGGGTGATTTTGGAGTAAAATATTCTTCAAGTGCAGCTTTGATAGCTATCGCAATCAGAATATTTTTTCATTTAGAAAATATTCCGTAGATCTGGAAAGATCTAATTCTAATGGAGCATCATTACGGAGAATACGATGGGTGAAGAAGTACTTCCCAGCCTAACGCTTTGATTTTTTCTTGGGTGATTCCGGCATTATGAGAAATTTGAAATTTGGAATAGCCCTGAGGGCTAATTTATTAATTTCTTACTGATGCTTGATAATGGATGCTTTTGTTCGTCTGACAATCCATGGAATCCCGTCTCCAGCACCAAAGTTGAAAAGAATCAATGCACTGGAGGTCTTGTTTTTTAATGGTCCATGTTTCAGTAGGATATAGAAAATCGTGAAAAAAACAGAGTACTGGTTTTTACAACCTGTTCTGTGTTCTGTGTCTTATTCCTATCTCTTCAGATCTTCTGCAAATTTCGCATTGTATTTCTTACCATTCGCATATCCTTCTGATCTCATAAGTGTAACCGCTTTCGATTGATATTAAAGGCCCAAGATAGACAAATCCGCTCACTTTAAATTACCCTAAGGCAATTGACCCAAACTACTTTCACTACTGCTCTTCTTTTAAGTATAGATGATACATTACACCAATAAGGTGATCTGATAGTCCCATTTGCTCCCATTGAGCTGAGTATAGTTATGAATTTATCGCCTTACCATCAGGAACCAACTCAAAGAAAATTATTACGACCTGATCTTACCCTATCTCCAAAACTCGTCTCCCTTCCGGAAATTTCTTAACCAGAAAGAATTTCTTAACCAGTGCGGATTAATACACCCTTCCTCCTCTACTACGTAAATACTTACGAGTGGCATCAATCCCTTTGAAACCTTTTACAAAATAATGTCTAGAATCTGCCCTAATTGCGCGAAAGAGAAAAATATATGGCCTGATCTAAATGGGAAAGAGGTTAGAATAAACGAAGTGAAACGAGTTATCAACAGTCTTTAATAGACAGATACAGTAAAACAAATCCAGAGCAAACGACTGAGGTGGAGGAGTCACATCGCAAAGATGGACAGTAAAAAAACCGACCAAGAAAATACTAGAAAAGAGCATAGAGGGATCACAAGGAAGGGAAGACCGAAAAAAAGATGGGGGCAGGCAGTGAAGAAAAATCTGCAAGAGATGAAGAGATGAGAATAATATATTGAAAAGGGAAAGCGAGAGATAGAAAAGAGTGGGTATAAAACACGGAAGAGGTTAATAATGAAAGTCAGTAATGAAACAAAGGCAGAATACTTTTATAATTGAACTGTAGACGTTATCGAAATGGATGGCCACCGCTTCAAGTAAGAAAACAAAGACTTGAATACCCCCTAGGGAAGGCTAAAGCATTTGTTGGGTTGTCAAGCCACAGATGAAAACAAACAAAATAAGAGCTGTTCGTAGCTGGCCAAACAATATTAGGAAACGTCCTGGCCGTAATTTTTGTTTTCTAATACTTGACTAATTTTAGAAACATTTCTATGCACATTTTCTATTGCCAGTATCCAAATTGATGATCAGATATAATTCTAATTGAAATCTGCCGAATCTAAATTCTAATGTAAATGCCGAATGAGATTTTAGAGAAACGTCGTGACTCTTCACAGAATAAACAGATTAATACTCGGAATGATTTAGGAACATGAAGTCTATAAGATTGCGGCAAACTTCAACCGGAATGGATTTCTTGAACAGTCTCCTTTCTTTTTTATATTTGATGTTTTTCTTGAAGTTCCATGCGTTTTCAATATTTTCTAAATGTTTTCTATAGGATTCATGTCCGGTGACTGAGATATCCAAGGTAAAAAACAATACAGTAGGTATCCAAGCAAGATCACACTTTTGGCAGTGTGTTTGGAATCATTGTCATGCTGGAAGTCCCAGTGTCATGTTGGAAGTTATGTTCTTCGGCATAAGGCATGTTTTCTTTTATCCAATGAATTGCACCAACTCCGGCATATGATAATGAATATCAAATTTTAATAGTGACACCACCATGTTTTATGCACTCGACGTCAAACACCTACTCTTCCATCATTACCAAATAAATTTATTTTAGATTTGACGAAAAAAAAAAGCAGTGTTGCATTTGATTTTAAAAAATCAAAGAAATTTTATTACTTGAAAGCCTATTTTCTAAATAATACTTTTTTTGGAAATAAATTTGGATGTCTGTGTGTATATATATATATATATATATATATATATATATATATATATATATATATATATATATATATATATATATATATATATATATATATGTATATGTATATGTTTATTATTGTTCTATTATTGTTCTATTGTTGTTCTATTAATGTTATAGTATTGCTCTATTATTCAGCTGAAAAGAAAATGTTTCATACGTACATATATATATATATATATATATATATATATATATATATATATATATATATATATATTCATCCAAGGAGAATTCATCAGAAGAAAGTACATGTACAGAAATTTGACTCGAAGAATCTAACATAACAGAGGAATGGGAAAAGGAACAGGCAGATGCATGGGAAAAATTCCACAAAAAAATACACAAAAAGCCCAGGAACTGATCACAAAACACCCTTGGTGGGACTCAGAATGCGAAAGTACATTGCAGCGACGTAAACGAGCATTTCAGAAGTACAACACTAAAAAATCCCCAGAAAGTCAACAGCTTTTTGACGTTACTAGAAAACAGACCGCAACGGTTATCAGGCAAACTAAGAGGAAGTACATGAAGGAACAACTAGATTCTATAGAGGAGAATTTCCGCAATTATAACACGAGAGACTTTTGCAAGAGAACTCCGTGAATAGATGTTGTGTGTCTTGCCGTATGCCCTTTTCATATTCTGTAACCGAGTCTTCTGTGCTATCTTTTCTCTTCCTGTGGGATCGAGGATCTCGCCCATGTATTTGAAGTGAGTGACTCTATTTGTTTTGCCGTATTTGGTGTTCAAATTTTGGACATCTAATTCGGTTTTTTTAAAAGAAGATTTGTAGGCCGGCTTTCTCTGCATATTCTTTGAGAACTTCGATCTGTTTGATTGCCTTTTTTTCATTGTCTGCGGTTTTAGAGAAAAGATGGTCAAGGGTTTAGAAATTTCTCCCATCAATTTTATTTTAGAGGTTGCGGTGGTCAGGTGGTATATATATATATATATATATATATATATATATATATATATATATATATATATATATATATATATATATATTATTATTCACGTATGGGCCCTGGTGAACCACGCGAAGTACAATTAGAGGCGTTTGTTGTTGTTAGCCTTCCCATACTAATTTCATTCTTTGGCTATGAGCTTTTTTCCTTTCGTCAGACCAAGTTGTTCCAGTCTTCCTACATTTTTCTCTCTGGCCAACCTTCCAAACGTTCACCTTGTGTCTGAAACAGCGTCTATCCTGAATTTCACTTTGTGAAATATTTGCTGATCTTAGGTCCTCTTTAATTGCAGCAATCCATTTAATTATTTCTACTTTAGCTTTACTTCTATTTTCATAAAATTCGACTATTTGTCTAGTTAACCTACTCGGATTCATCCGTTTTATGTGTCCGTAAAACTTAAGTCTTCTTTTTCTCATATCGCTATGTATATCTGTGTATTATCTCGAAGTCGGTATGTTGTGCTATTTATTTGTTAGGGGCCTAGGATTTTTCTTACGATTTTTCTTTCCTTCTTTTCAATGTCCTCAATGTCCCTCTTTCTATTCAAAATGAGCGTTTCTGCAGCATATAGACATTCTGGCTTAATAACTGTGTTGTAATGTCTCAGTTTTGTGTTTTTAGATAGGCATTTTTTGCTGTAAATATTTTGTGTAAGTCTCAATGCCGTTTCCATTTTTTGACATCTACCCTTATTGGCCACTTTTTCCAACCCATTTTCCATGATTATTTCACCCAAATATTTGAATTGAGAGACTCGTCTGATGTTACCATATTTTGTTTTTAGAAATGGCGTTCTTAGTCTGTTGCAGGTCATGTATTGTGTCTTTTCAAAGGAAATTTGGAGTCCTACATTTTCTGCTGTTTCTTTTAGGATTTCAATCTGTTTCTGTGCCGTTAATACATCTTGAGCTAAAATTGCTAGATCATCAGCAAATGCCAGACAATCAATTTTGATGTTGGTTCTCCCCAGTTTAATGGGCTGGTTAATATTCAGGGCCGACTTTTTTTCACGCCACTCCTGTATTACTTTTTCTAGAACACAGTTAAATAAGAGTGGCGAGAGTCCATCCCCTTGTCTCACTCCAGTTTTAATTTCGAAGGGCTCTGAGATCTCACCCATGAATTTAACTTTTGACCTTGTGTTAGTTAACGTTGCTTTAATAATTACCAGCGTTTTCAGATCTAGTCCTTGTTCTTTCAAGATTCGGAATAAAGATTCGCGGTCAATAGAATCATATGCTTTTTTGAAATCCACAAATGTACACAGTGATTCCATCTTCACCAGAAGCCTTGTCATTTTTAAGCCGCTTGATTTGCCTAATTATTTCATCTTCATTCGGTGGTAATGAATCTGGGTTTGTTTGTTTAGGTTTTAGTGTTGTTAATTTGTTTAAGGGTTCAGAACAGTTTAATATTTGTTCAAAATATTTCGCAAGTTCTTTGCAATTGTCTTGATTATTTAGAGCTAATTGTCCGTTTTCCTTTTGGAAGCAAAGACTTTGCGGTTGATAGCCTGTTAATTTAGTTTTAAATGTTTTGAAAAAGTTTTGGGGTGTTATTTTTTTGGAAATCTTTTTCTATTTCATTAAGTTGATCGTTTTCATATTTTCTTTTAGTTTGTCTAATTAGCTTCGATGTTTCTTTTCTTACTTCCAAAAAGATGTTATAGTTTATTGCTGTTTTTTGACTGTTCCAATCTTCGAATGCTTTACTTCGGCTTAATACTGCTTGCTCGCAAACTTCATCCCACCACGGATGTTTTCTACGTTTTTGTAAAGGGACCAACTTTAAGGCCGTGTTAATAATTTTTTGTTTCAATTCTTGCCAGTTCTGTGCTGGTTGTTTATCAAGCTCTTCTGTTAGGGCTGGTTTTATTTTCGTTGGGTCAAACTTTGGTATTAGCAGCCTCTTTTGAATAAGTTTTCGAGGTTTTAAGCTAAGTTTGATTCTAGTCAAGTAGTGATCCGTGTCTATATTAGCTCCTTTCCTGACTTGAACATTCAAAATCTCTTTATAATTGGGGTACGAAATGGCAACATGGTCAATTTGAAATTCACCCATGTACGTGTTTGGGCACCTCCAGGTCTTTTGTTTTGATATTTTCTTCTTAAAATGGGTTGACATTATTTTTAGATTAAACTGCGAACATAGTTCAACCAATCTTCTACCATTATGGTTAGTCCATTTATGAGCGGGAAAACTGCCGACTGTTTTCCTGTACTTTTTTTCTTTCCCTAGCTGCTTTGCGTTGCTGCGTTGCTGCGTTGAAATCACCCAATAGGATATTTACATGGTTAGAGGGAATTTTAGAGATAGTCTTTTCTAGAATTTCCCAGGACTTATTTACTTTTTCAGGATTAGATTTATTTTCTTCATTAACTGGGAGGTGTGCATTGATTAATGTATAGTTTTTGTTAGCACACTTGAGGGATAGTGTCATAAGTCGATTATTTACTGGCTGGACATTTGTTATGGAACCAAGAATGTTTCTTGAGACAGCGAAAGCAACACCGAGATGTGGTGTATTTTTGAGTATTCTTTTGTCCGTTTTACTTTTAAAAAGTCTGTAGTTGCCGAATTCCAAGGTGTTATCATCTGTCAATCTGGTTTCTTGCAAAGCTAAAATTTGGATTTTTTGCTGATTTAATGTTCGCCCCAATTCGTGTAGTTTTCCTGGACGCAGGAGAGAATGGATATTTACCGTTCCAAAGAAAGTTTTTGTTTTTGGTTTCAGACGTTGGCCAGAGGTCTCCGACTCCCTCTGAAAGATTTTGCGTTTAAGCCCGGACGCGCCAGAATCCGAAAGTCCGGTTGTACCAGCAAAGCTGGCAGAGGATTGTCTACCTCCTGGGGTAATTTTGTAATTACTAGAACGCTTCATCTTGTACTTTGAATTAAAGGTTTGAACCATGACGGTTCAGAGGTTAAGACTGAAGGGGTTAGTTCCAGAATTTAAATATCAGCCGCACCACTGGTGAACAGACGCTGACCACTCAACCGCTTGATACAAGTCAGACGCTAAGTGGATTTTGTTTTTTTAGCCTTGGTTCGGGACTGCTTATTTTGAGATATTCGCAGCTGTCCATTAATATCTAATGGAACTTTCACTATCCACCACCCGTGACCCGTCCAGTACCTTAGGCGAGGTATACTGGTATATATATATATATATATATATATATATATATATATATATATATATATATATATATATATATATATATATATATATATATATATATATATATATATATATATATAAATATATATATATAAATTGGGTGTTTTTATTTATTCCCCGGTTTAGTTTCTTTATTGTATTTAACCGATTTTCCAAAAAGTTTTCTTATATGGTAACTACTAAAACTATATTCATGAAGTATACGTACGTTACATCATACATTCATAGTACCGTATAGTAACGGAGCAGAATATACAATTTACGAAATAGGGAAACAGATTTAAGAATAGGACTGATACATAAAAACGCAAATCTACTACAGATTATCGAACGAACTAACACTCAATCATATTATTATAATTTTCCATAGTTAAAAAATTGCTCTTTGTGAAATCACTGCATGATTATTTCCTGCTTAGGAAACTATAAAAATCTTGTTGGTAATTACGGATTTACTACAACCTTTTATGAGATAATTAGTTTCAAATGAGATGCCTTTAGGTGCAAGGAGCAACAAAATCATTTTACCATAGTTTCGTTCATTTTCTAATAATTTACTTCACAAAAAAAATTTGTCGGACAGAACAAACGAAAGCAACTGTCGCTGATTATGTTCCTTTGGGACTTGGAACGAAGTGGAATAGATTGTTTTTATAGGAAGGAGAAAGAAAGTTTACTTTGTTTTATTATTATTTAATTTGCCGAACCGCTTTAAACGAAACAGTATTGTCAAATCGTTACAGAAAGAGCTAAAACATTTCTTATAATTACCTTTAAAAATTTGTGACCTGGATTAAAAATTAACAATATTGCAAGACTAAAATTTATTTCAGGACATTAAAAATGTTACTAGCGTCGTTCGAATCAGATAAAAAAAATTAACGGATATCGGTGGCATTTTAACCAAACGGAAAGACTATTGTAACACATTCTGCAATATACGAGGGGTGACTAGTAAATAACGAGACTGACGCTGTAAAACATTTTATTTTGATTTCATATATATTTACTTATTATAACCTTCAATATACACCCCACCTCTATCCCTACAATGCTGCATGCGAATCTTCCATTGTTCGCAACAATGCTGGAAGTTTTCTTCTGACAGCTCCTTCAGAACGCGTACCGCTTTCTCCTTCGCAGCTTCAACGGACTCAAATCTTGTTTTTTTTAAATGCAGATTTCACCTCAGGAAACAGATAGAAGTCGCACGGTACAAGATGCGGCGAATAAAATGGATTGTCTTATACTGGGATGCTGTACTTGACTAGAAACCTCTTAACAGACAATGTGGAATGAATCGGCGCGTTGTCTTGGTGGAGAACCCATGACTTGCCCTTCCACAATACGAGTCGTTTTTTCCTTATCTTTCCACGTATCCTTTCAATAAATTATAAGTTTCAGTAGCGGTTTTTTTCAAGTTTCAAATGAAATTTCACAACAATTCGTTGCTTTATTGTTACACTTAACATTTTTAAGGCGAAACAAACAAGTTTAAAGCGAACGAAGGCTACGGTTATACGAATTTGTTTACAGAAACGAGAGGTTCTGCATTCGAAAGAAAAGGCTTCACGCTAAGCAGCTGTTGGTCGCTGGCATTTGGCGCATGCATACTTCTTCTGGAGCAGCGTTAGTCTCGTTATTTAATAGCCACACCTTGTAATATCAATCTTTAAATCTCAACATATCTCAACAATCTCAACATACCTGATTTGGAAACACATGAACCTAATATTTTATAAGCAGAAATCAAAAATAACTACTAATATTTTTATTACTATTTTATTATTTCCAGGTCTGGATGGAATTATCGAATAAGCAATTGAAGCAATATGAGAAGTAGGGGTAGATATGTGTCACAACATCTGTCAGAAAGTATGGGACTCCGAATATACACTTCTACACAAAAAAAAGTCTAGAGAGAAATGTGAAAAATTACCGCCTTGTCGCTTTCATTCCACATGCCACTAAAATCCTACTTTACATTATCAACGAACGCTTAAAATCCTACTTATCATGGCAGATTCCCCCAGAGCGGGTTGTATTCGTTCCAGGGAGAGGTACACATTATAGCAAATCCTGCAGAAAATGGGAGTATCCGAACATCTAATTAGCTTAATTTATCATCTATATGAAAAAAACATAGTAGCGGTGAAAATAGAAGATCAAACATCCAAGCACCATGAGTTTCCGCATGTCACGACTCTTCTGCAAAGAAGAATACGAAAAAGAATACCGTGGTATATTTCAAAATTTATAATAAAGTATTTCGATTAGCTAATGAATTTTGTGGTCTAGGAATTAACGAAAACAAAACCAAATATATGGAAATGAAAGAGTACCAGAGGACTGTCAATATGTGACAAAAGTTCAACAATCTGAATATCAAAAAGTAACACTAACATAAAAAAGGTATGAAGAAAAAGAAAAAGAGAAACCACTATCGAAAGAAAGCAAAGTAGCAGGAATGTTTTTAGAGAAGATTTTGAGAGCAATATAATAAGAGCAGCAAAAGTAAGAATATACCAAACAGTACTAAGGCCTACGGTTACCTATAAGAAAGTAAGCTGGAATTCTGGGAACGTGAAATATTAAGGAGGATTTTTTGAGAAATTAAAGTTCAGAACAAATAGAGAAATAGAAGAATTGTACAAAAAACAAACAGATTTAGGTGGTGAGAGCGCAGAGTGCCAGATGATTGGGGCACATAGCGAGGATGCCCGACAAGAGGTGGGTTAAATAAATACTGATGAGAGGAAAGGAAGAAAGAGAAGAAGAGGGCGATCGAGAAACAAATGGCTGGATGAAATTATGAAAGATTTGCCGAAAGAAGGAGTCGGGAATTGGAAGAATGAGCATTTGGACCGAAGAAGATAGAAAAGAAGAGTAAAAGAACTCAAAGCCAAATTCCACAGGCCAGTAGTGGTAAACATTATGTATTTAATGAATTTTGCACCTGCCCCCTATACATTTATCATATTATCAAGCACTGAGATCAAAGTCCAGTGTTATCAAACTAATATTAAATATTTTTGCAAAACATTATAGTACCCATTTTCTGTTTTATTCCCGCCAAAATTGACATTTGTGTTTAGTATTGTTTGCAAATCATCATGAAACAATATACAGTTGTACAGCGTATACGAATTGTTCAAATTTATTAGAAACATAATGAATCTATTAGGAGTACATATTCGCACCTTACGCGAAATTTATGATCAAAATAATCGACCTACAGAGCTTACTATTCGTAATTTAATTAAAAAATTCGAATGAAATGATGGTCAGTGTTTGTGATGCTAAGAATCCAATCCGTCAAACACTTGATATATTGCCGAAAACATCGATGCTGTGAACCAAAGTGTGAATGAATAATCATACATGTCGTTCTCAAGAACTTGGATTTTCTTACATGGAATATTCCTCATAAAGATTTGCATTGCAAGACGTATAAAATTTATTTAATCCAAGATCTCAAACCAAACGACAATTTTTTGCGTAGAATTTTTGCAGATTGGAATTTAGAACAACTTAAAACAGATCCATTATTTCATTCGCAGTAAAGAAAACGTGCATGCTATCCTTGAAATACCTTTACATCTACAAACATTAATAATTTGGTCTGGTTTGTGGTCTGGAGGTGTAATTCGACCGTAACTATTTGAAAACGAAAATGGAAATGCAGTTACTGTCAATAGAGAACCACAAACATGCTGACCTTAAAACAAACGTTATTCATGTCATTGGTGAGATTAATGCCAATTTATGTGGCAAACTGATCAAAAATTAGTATTTCAGAATAGAATTAAAAAAAAATCGAGAGGCGGTCATTTACATGAAAGTATTTTTAAATAAAAATGTCATAAACGAATATTTATAATAAAAAAAATCACGTTGACATACAATTTTGTTTTAATTGATTTGTCCGTTACTTTGTGACAGTTAATTTTTAACCCGAATAAAACAAATTTTGTACTTTGTTATCAACTTTTGTATCACTTTTATTTTTTAACTTTGTGTAAATTATAGTTTTTTATAGTAGTGTTTGATAATGTAACACTATTTTACGAAACTTTAGTCACACAAAATTAAAAAATTCATATTTGATGACTCTGTATTAGTGGTTACAATTATCTTCGCAATGTCAATTCTCCTGAAACTCAAATAACAATATTAAATAATTCGGAACCTAAATCGGAAAATAATTCGGAACCCTATCTAGATAATCCTATGAAATGTTTAAACTAATTTAATATAAAATGTATGTCTTAAATTTGCCGATTGCTATTTTTAGCAAACAATAACAAATTGCCATACAATCAATGAGCCAACAAAAATATACATTAAATCGTCAAACAATCACATCGAACGAAATTGAAGAAAAATTGCTTTTCCTCTAAAACAAATACCGATGGAAATTGTATAAAGATTTTTATCCTGTAGCTAAAACCCGTAAAATGGAATATTTTATTAATGGCAGTAACAGTATACCCACGAGAAAAAAGCAATGGTAAAAATATCCCTGAGACTGTTTGCATACACAACATTCAATTTAAAAAAAAAGAGCAAATCGAAATTACTATTTGATAAACATTGACTAATTGAAAGTTCTTGTAACATATTACATTTGGAAGGTATCCGTTATTATCTTTTATTTTGAACTTGAAACGTAGAACCTTTTAAATGCATTTTTTTGTTGAATATAATAACCCAATTTCAGCAGATCGAAACTACCATTACTCAAAAATTTTCAATAATTTTCTAAACCGTAAAGTTTATAGGTTTATCAAAGTAAAACAGTTATATAGTTATGGCCAAAAAAAAAAAGAATACTATTAAGAAATGTAAAGTATATTTTGTATAACGAATAAACTAGAACAAAACACTAAACCCAAAGAGATTTACCACTAAACACCAAGGCACTTTTTTTAAAGCTCTCGACACACGTTCCACTAACCATGTGAGCATCATCAGGAGATGATTTAATCTGATTAAATCATTAAACCTAATCACCTGTCATCCACTTTAAAAATAATAGAGAATCGAATAGCTTCAATAGAGAATCGTAAGCAGAAATTCCATCTATAAAATTATTCTTTTTTATATCATTAGAAACCTTAGCCTTTGGCATCAGTGGCCTTTCTAACCATTTCAAGTTGATATATTCGCCTTGGTAATGTTGAATGTTTAATTCTAGGAATTTCATCGATTTATCGAGTTGTTCCAGACCGACTACTTTCAATTAGCAAAACTATTCCGTTACTATTTACGGGCGTAATCACGAAGGAAGCGGGCATCTAAACAATTATCCATAATATCCAACGTTTGTTCAGGAAAACTGTGTGGATCCAAAGGAAAAATAATATAAAAACAACCACTACTTACCCCTTATCACAAGATAGTCCGCTTGGCCTTCACTAATCGCAAAATGTTCTGGACTATGGAGTGGCAAAAAGTAATTTTTAGTGTCGAGAAAAAATTGAACTTCGTTGGTCCAGATGGGTACCAACATTAATTATCGCCATAACGTAAGGAAAGAACAAAAACAAATGGGTGGTAGTTCCATTATGGTTTAGGCCATCCTATTTGTTCAAAAAGTGTTCTATAATTTTCATGAAAAATTGAATGAACGCTGAAACGCTTGAAAGTACAAGAAAAGCCTGTCATGAAAATTTAGCAGTATCGTAATTTATTTTCCAACTGGGCAACTTCCATTCCACAATGCAAAACTTATTAAAGATTAATTTCGAAGCAACAATATAGATGATCTGAAATGGTCAGTCTATTCTCCAGAGTTAAACGTAATAGAAATTATTTGTGGTCTTGTCTTCTATCAAGAATTGTTTTCAGCAATTGTAAGTAGTTTCAAACAAAGACCTGTAAAATGATTACAATTAATCGCCTGGGACGAAATTGATCGAAAGCAGATTCGGTCCTTGTGTCAAACGATTACTCGAAGAATTTTTGAATAGTTCAGATTAATGAAAGTATACGAGATACAAATAAAGGTAAAAATATATAAAATGTTAATAAATGTTGTTCTATTTTTATTGTTTTTATTTTTTTTTTAATACCTCTATCTTTTCCCGCAGTACGAAGTAACAAAAAAAATGAAAAAATCTTCAAATGTAGGAGCTATAATTTTCTTACACTAACTAACTTGAATAAAGAACAATTTATTATTATTATTCACGTATGGGCCCTGGTGGACCACGCGCAGTACAATTAGAGGCGCTTGTTGTTGTTAGCCTTCCTTTGCGCCCATACTAATTTCATTCTTTCGCTATGACCTTTTTTCCTTTCGTCGGACCAAGTTGTTCCAGTCTTCCTACATTTTTCTCTATGGCCAACCTTCCAAATGTTAACCTTGTGTTTGAAACAGCCTCTTTCACTTTGTGTTATATTTGCTGATCTTAGGTCCTCTTTAATTGCAGCAGTCCATTTATTTGTTTCTACTTTAGCTCTACTCCTATTTTCATAACATTCGACTATTCGTCTAGTTAGCCTACTCGGATTCAACCGTTTTATGTGTCCGTAAAACCTACTTCTTTTTCTCATATCGCTATGTATATGTGTGTATTGTTTGATTTCTTGGTTTTCTTGAAATCGGTATGTTGTGCAATTTTTGTGTTTGGGGCCTAGGATTTTTCTGATGATTTTTCTTTCCTTCGTTTCAATGTCCCCGATGTCCCACTTTCTATTCAAAATGAGCGTTTCTGCAGCATATAGACACTCTGGCTTAATAATTGTGTTGTAATGTCTCAGTTTTGTGTTTTTAGACAGGCATTTTTTGTTGTAAATATTTTGTGTAGGTCTCAATGCCGTTTCTATTTTTTGATTTACCCTTATTGGCCGCTTTTTCCAACCCATTTTCCATGATTATATCACCCAAATATTTGAATTGAGAGACTCGTCTGATGTTACCATATTTTGTTTTTAGAAATGGTGTTCTTAGTCTGTTGCAGGTCATGTATTGTGTCTTTTCAAGGGAAATTTGGAGTCCTACCTTTTCTGCTGTTTCTTTTAGGATTTCAATCTGTTTCTGTACCGTTAATACATCTTGAGCTAAAATTGCTAGATCATCAGCAAATGCCAGACAATCAATTTTGATGTTGGTTCTCCCCAGTTTAATGGCTGGTCAATATTCAGGGCCGACTTTTTTTCACGCCACTCCTGTATTACTTTTTCTAGAACACAGTTAAATAAGAGTGGCGAGAGTCCATCCCCTTGTCTCAGTCCAGTTTTAATTTCGAAGGGTTCTGGGATGACACCAATGAATTTAACTTTTGACCTTGTGTTAGTTAACGTTGCTTTAATAATTGCCAGCGTTTTCAGATCTAGTGCTTGTTCTTTCAAGATTCGGAATAATGATTCGTGGTCAATAGAATCATATGCTTTTTTGAAATCCACAAATGTACAGACGAGATTTTTATTGTACAGTTTTTTATCTCTTAGAATCAACTTTAGATTCAGGATCTGTTCAATGCAGGATCTGCCCGGTCGAAAACCTGCTTGATATTCACCAATGTTATGTTCTAACTGTCCCTGTGCTCTGTCTAGTAGACATTGAGATAGAATCTTGTAACAAACTGGGAGAAGAGATATCTCTCTATAGTTATTTACATCCGTTCTATCTCCTTTCTTATGTAGTGGATGGATTAGAGCATATTTCCAATCTTCCGGAATCCGTTCGGTTCTCCAAACTTCTTGTAGAATTTTAGTTATTTCCTTGATTGAACTTGGACCAGCGGATTTCAAAAGTTCAGCAGTGATGCCATCTTCACCAGAAGCTTTGTCATTTTTAAGCCGCTTGATTTTCCTAATTATTTCATCTTCATTCGGTGGTAATGAAACTGGGTTTGTTTGTTTAGGGTTTAGTGTTGCTAATTTGTTTAAGGGCTCAGGACAATTTAGTATTTGTTCAAAATATTTGGCAAGTTCTTTGTAATTGCGCAAGACTTTGCGGTTGATAGCCTGTTAATTTAGTTTTAAATATTTTGTAAAAGTTTCGGTTGTTATTTTTTTGGAAATATTTTTCTATTTCATTAAGTTGATTGTTTTCATATTTTCTTTTAGTTTGTCTAATTAGCTTCGATGTTTCTTTTCTTACTTCCAAAAAGATGTTATAGTTTATTGCTGTTTTTTGACTGTTCCAATCTTTGAATGCTTTACTTCGGCTTAATACTGCTTGCTCGCAAACTTCATCCCACCACGAATGTTTTCTACGTTTTTGTAAAGGGACCAACTTTAAGGCTGTTTTAATAATTTTTTGTTTCTATTCTTGCTAGTTCTGTGCTGGTTGTTTATCAAGCTCTTCTGTTAGGGCTGGTTTTATTTTCGTTGGGTTAAACTTTGGTATTAGCAGCCTCTTTTGAATAAGTTTTCGAGGTTTTAAGCTAAGTTTGATTCTAGTCAAGTAGTGATCCGTGTCTATATTTGCTCCTTTCCTGACTTGAACATTCAAAATATCTTTATAATTGGGGCACGAAATGGCAACATGGTCAAATTGAAATTCACC
This sequence comes from Cosmopolites sordidus, assembly GCA_031761425.1. Lineage (NCBI taxonomy): Eukaryota > Metazoa > Arthropoda > Insecta > Coleoptera > Curculionidae > Cosmopolites > Cosmopolites sordidus. The sequence continues at coordinate 850,420 of JARFXV010001239.1, read as the reverse complement.
CATGTACGTGTTTGGGCACCTCCAGGTCTTTTGTTTTGTTATTTTCTTCTTAAAATGGGTTGACATTATTTTTAAACTGCGAACATAGTTCAACCAATCTTCTACCATTATGGTTAGTCCATTTATGAGCGCGAAAACTGCCGACTGTTTTCCTGTACTTTTTTTCTTTCCATAGTTGGGCGTTGAAATCACCCAATAGGATTTTTACATGGTTAGAGGGAATTTTAGAGATAGTCTTTCCAGAATTTCCCAGTACTTATTTACTTTTTCAGGATTAGATTTATTTTCTTCGTTAACTGGGAGGTGTGCATTGATTAATGTATAGTTTTGTTAGCACACTTGAGGGATAGTATCATAAGTCGATTATTGACTGGCTGGACATTTGTTATAGAACCAAGAATGTTTCTTGAGACAGCGAAAACAACACCGAGATGTAGTGTATTTTTGAGTATTCTTTTGTCAAGAACAATTTATGTTAAATAAATAAATAAATAAATATATATATATATATATATATATATATATATATATATATATATATATATATATATATATATATATATATATATATATATATATATATATACCAGCAAAATTTTTCCAAAATTCCTCTATCGGATTTGGAGATAGGGGACTTTGAAAGTATAGGTATAGGGGTATATCCCTATACCTATACTTTCAGTGGAACATAAAGTTGTGGATTATAGGGGTGTAGGAATATACATTTTGGAAACCACTATCCTAATGCATGCTTTAACTGTATTTTCATACGTGTGGAACAAATATTGCAAAATATTTTCTTAATAAATACTCCCGATCGCATTAGCGCAGTGCGTAATGTGAAAGCCCTACAGCACGGCTATTAGCGTGATAGCGACTCGCTCAACTCTCGCTCTCGCTGTGCATCTTTGTGATGTGATTTTCTTATATGTTTGTGAATGTTTCTAAATAAGAGTATAAAATCGGACAAGGAATCATTACTCATTCACGTTAGTTCGAGGCTAGGTAAGGCCGGATGCCTTCTGAGAGGTATTCACTCACCACCTCTTCTGAGAGGTATGTTGGTCACTCATCAGTCGGTAGGCTTCTCGAGAGATTTATGGTTCAGCACAAAACCAAGGGTTGATAGGGTTGATAGCCCTGGGAACTGCTGATCTGATTTATCTGTAGATGATGACCGTGGTACGGAACCTTCGTTAAACTGTAGATTAAGTTGCTAATTAGCCTTAGTTGCTGATGCGTTTCTAATCCTAAATCCGTACCTTACCTTACCTTACCTTACCTTACCTTACCTTACCTTACTTTACTTTACTTTATCTTACCTTACCTTGCCATAATAAATATTCAATTACCGAAAGATTTTTTACGATGTAAGGTTAAAAGCTTTTCTGTCGCCCCCATACTAATATGAAGATGAATCATTCTAAGTAAAAGTAAATTATTTAACTGGATTTTCAAGCAAATAAATAGGTTAAAAACCTAAAGGCGTATTAAACAAACCCAACCATTATAATTAAATTTCATCTTATCGATTTTTAAATTTTTCTAGAACGTCTTTTAGTCATTTAAAGTTTCTGAAGGGTTAAGATCGGACAAGAATATTTATGTACTGAATTTCCATTTTGACACGTTTCCATAAATATGACCTATTTTAAATATTTTAAAGCCCTTGGTTTGTTCAGTTTGGTTAATTAATTTCCATACATAAAAAAAATGCAGGATTGGTAAATAACGTCGTTTACGTTTGTGTATTTTAGATACCATAATTATTCGGGGTGTTATAAGATCGATTATAACCTAAATAATAATGATGTCGAAACAAAAAAAGGACGAGAAAGCGAGAGAGACAAAGTTGAATTGACCAAAAGATCCAGTTGGCTAAAGTCCTAACAAAAATATTTTTTTGATAAATGTTAGGAGAAAACTTATATCTAACAACCAATTTACATTCACACAAGAACATACGAACAAGTTCACAGATTCATATCTAAAATCAGTATTCGGTAGAAAATAAAAGAAGAGCAATATATAGTCGTAGTGGTCGTTCACAAGAGCATATTAATTTGGTACGTGAAAGTGTTACTGAAAACCCAGAAATTTTTATTAGTCGTCGTTCACAACAATTTGGGCTCAGTGAATCATTCATTTAGCAGATATTGTTTTTCGGGTTTAAATGTTATACATACACTATGTTTCATTCAAGAATAATAATATAATAATATAATAATATAATAATATAATAATATAATAATATAATAATATAATAATATAATAATATAATAATATAATAATATAATAATATAATAATATAATAATATAATAATATAATAATATAATTATATAATTATATAATAATATAATAATATAATAATATAATAATATAATAATATATTAATATAATAATATAATAATATAATAATATAATAATATAATAATATAATAATATCATAATATAATTGAGTTGAGAAGATTGGTTGAACTATGTTTGCAGTTTAAAAATAATGTCAACCCATTTTAAGAATGAAATTAAGAAGAAAATAACAAAACAAAAAACCGGAGGTGCCCAATGGGTAAATTTCAAATTGACCATGTTGCCATTTCGTAACCCAATATAAAGAGATTTTGAATGTTCAGGTCAGGAAAGGAGCAAATATAGACAGATCACTACTTGACTAGAATCAAACTTAGCTTAAAACCTCGAAAACTTATTCAAAAGAGACTACTAATACCAAAGTTTGACCCAACGAAAATAAAACCAGTCCTAACAGAAGAGCTTGATAAACAACCAGCACAGAACTGGCAAGAATTGAAACAAAAAATGATTAAAACAGCCTTAAAGTTGGTCCCTTTACAATAACGTATGAAGTTTGCGAGCAAGCAGTATTAAACCGAAGTAAAGCATTCAAAGATTGGAACAGTCGAAAAACAGCAATAAACTATAACATCTTTTTGGAAGTAAGAAAACAAACATCGAAGCTAATTAGACAAACTAAAAGAAAATATGAAAACAATCAACTTAATGAAATAAAAAAAGAGTTCCAAAAAAATAACACACGAAACTTTTACAAAACATTTAAAACTAAATTAACAGGCTATCAACAGCAAAGTCTTTGCTTCCAAAAGGAAAACGGACAATTAGCTCTAAATAACCAAGACAATTGCAAAGAACTTGCGAAATATTTTGAACAAATACTAAACTGTCCTGAGCCCTTAAACAAATTAGCAACATTGAACCCTAAACAAACAAACCCAGATTCATTACCACCGAATGAAGATGAAATAATTAGGCAAATCAAGCGGCTTAAAAATGACAAAGCTTCTGGTGAAGATGGCATCACTGCTGAACATCCACTACATAAGAAAGGAGATAGAACGGATGTAAACAACTATAGAGGGATATCTCTTCTCCCAGTTTGTTACAAGATTATATCTCAATGCCTACTAGACAGAGCACAGGGACAGTTAGAACCTAACATTGGTGAATATCAAGCAGGTTTTCGACCGGGCAGATCCTGCCCTGAACAGATCCTGAATCTAAAGTTGATTCTAAGATATCAAAAACTGTACAATAAAAATATCGTCTGTACATTTGTGGATTTCAAAAAAGCATATGATTCTATTGACCGCGAATCTTTATTCCGAATCTTGAAAGAACAAGGACTAGATCTGAAAACGCTGGTAATTATTAAATCAACGTTAACTAACACAAGATCAAAAGTTAAATTCATGGGTGACATCTCAGAGCCCTTCGAAATTAAAACTGGAGTGAGACAAGGGGATGGACTCTCTTATTTAACTGTGTTTTAGAAAAAGTAATAGAGGAATCGTGAAATCGCGAAAAAAAGTCGGCCCTGAATATTGACCAGCCCATTAAACTGGAGAGAACCAACATCAAAATTGATTGTCTGACATTTGCTGATGATCTAGCAATTTTAGCTCAAGATGTATTAACGGCACAGAAACAGATTGAAATCCTAAAAGAAACAGCAGAAAATGTAGGACTCCAAATTTCCTTTGAAAAGACACAATACATGACCTGCAACAGACTAAGAACACCATTTCTAAATACAAAATATGGTAACATCAGACGAGTCTCTCAATTCAAATATTTGGGTGAAATAATCATGGAAAATGGGTTGGAAAAAGCGGCCAATAAGGGTAGATGTCAAAAAATGGAAACGGCATTGAGACTTCCACATAATATTTACAACAAAAAATGCCTATCTAAAAACACAAAACTGAGACATTACAATACAGTTATTAAGCCAGAATGTCTAAATGCTGCAGAAACGCTCATTTTGAATAGGAGGAGGGACATTGAAGACATTGAAAAGAAGGCAAGAAAAACCATAAGAAAAATCCTAGGCCCCAAACAAATATATAGCACAACATACCGACTTCGAGAAAACCAAGAAATCAGACAATACACAGATATACATAGCGATATGAGAAAAAGAAGACTTAAGTTTTACGGACACATAAAACGGATGAATCCGAGTAGGCTAACTAGAAAAATAGTCGAATTTTATGAAAATAGGAGTAGAGCTAAAGTAGAAATAATTAAATGGATTACACAAATCAAATTATTACACAAAGTGAAATTCAGGATAGAGGCTGTTTCAGACAGAAGGTTAACGTTTGAAAGGTTGGCCAAAGAGAAAAATGTAGGAAGACTGGAACAACTTGGTCTGACGAAAGAAAAACAGCTCATAGCGAAAGGAAGTCTAACAACAACAAATGCCTCTAAATGTACTTCGCGTGGTCCCATACATGAATAATAATAATAACAATAATATAATAATATAATAATATAATATTAAAAAAAATATATAAAATGCTCAATTTGAAAGATCCTTTGCTATAACATAAAAAAATCTAAATTTGTCTGAAAAAGTAAGGAATAAAAGGAAATCAGAACAAATCATTCAAATAACATTCGCAATAAGAACTGAAAATTGCCCTCTCGTTTACTTAAATAACAAGCTATTTGAGAATGCACTAAAATCGACGAATAATCTGAACCTGGCTCACAAACACTTTGAAATGAAAGCTATTGAGAATAAAATGCTTTATTTCTTAATTGAAAAATAATGGCATTTATGCAATCAATTAAATACTAATCTATCAAGCCATGCTCAAACTCATATGAACGTCAGCTTTGGAGACCATACCCCAATTTCAATAGAGTCTTACTGGAAGGCTTTCAATCTAAAGTTTGATCATAAAACGTGCTAGAGAGTGTCAGAGAGGGAATTTCCATTTCACGAAGAAACATTGGTAACTATAGACTTAAGCGATGTTACGACGGTCGTTCGATAAGTCCTCGGAAAATCCAAGAGATGTAAGCATCATTATTCAACAGATAGTTGTCAAAGTCTTCGTTATATTCATCACATGGTTTTATTTTTATTGTCGATCGAAGCAAAAAGCTTGTTTATTTAGAAAAATGGAAAAAAGTGAGTTTTGAGTAGTGTTATATTTAAACCTTAACACCGAAAGAGATCAAAGCTCAGTTGGATGAAGTTCATGGCATGTCTGCTCCTGTTTGCAACTGTTTATATGAGTTTAAACGGGCCGTTTAAAAAAAAATGAACATCGTTCGAGGCGTCCAGTGGAAGTGACTACTGCCGAAATGATTGACAAAATCCACGACACGGTTCTAAATGATCGACTAATCAAATTGTGCGACATAGTTGAGGCCACAGGCTCAAGGCAACAAGCATTGCAAGGTACGATTAGAAGGTACTTTAACAAGACAAATTTACATAATGTTCTTTTTATGAATTAACATTAAGTTATAATAAAAATATAATTTAATATTATTATTAAAATTAGCCTTAATTAGTAACCAACAATAGTCTAAATTAGCCTAAATCAGCCTAAATTAGTAACCAACAATATTTTATTTTGCACTTAAACAACAATAATTTTGAGAGTATATATACAAGTAGAAGCCGTTAATAGTACTGACGTCAAATCACTTTACCATAATGACGTAACACACCTGACAGTCAATCGCGGCCGGTTCGTAGACACGTGTTTTTTTTAATTTTATAAATTTTATAAATTACTATGTAGTGAGTTCACAATAAATGGTCAAAACTGAATCTCCAGATCAAATAATCTTCTGATAATGCTAACATGGTTAGCGAAGTATGCGTCGAGAAGTTTAAAAAAGTGATTTGATGTTTGGTGGTAAATCTCTTCGAGTTTAATATTATTTATGATAAAGTTTTAAAATAAAGTAAAAAAGAGAAGTGACTTACAAATGTTTCTCTATAAAATCCAACCTGTTGCCTACAGACAATAATATGCGAATAAAATATTATAATGATCTCATAAACCAACATAACTTTCATCAAATCGACAATTTTCGTCCAAAATTGATTTGACAGCTCCGAATTATTTTTGATGAAGATTTTTGAAGCAAAAGGTTTACATAAATAAGCTCCAAACCATACAGAAACTCAATGATAACATCCTAGCTGGAATCGTTACATTAACACCAGATATGTTGATAAAAGTTTTGAAAAATGTTTTAATAAGGACACAAACGTTACTCAATTCTTCTGTTGGAACCTTTGGTGTGAAATCCTAAACTTGAAGAGATTTACCACTAAACACCAAAACGCTTTTTTGATCTACTCGACGCACGTTTCGCTAAACATGTTAGCATCATCAGGAGATGATTTAATCTAATTCTAAAACTAAACTATGTTCTATTTATATGAAAAACCCTACCTAACGAAGAGTGTAAAAATCATGAACCGTGAAGTTTACTAAGCCTTACATTAATAATTGATTAGAGATAGATAATTGAGATTTAATCTCAGATTAAATCATCTCCTGATGATGCTAACATGGTTAGCGAAACGTGCGTCTAGTAGTTCAAAAAAGCGTTTTGGTGTTTAGTGGTAAATCTCTTCAAGTTTAACACACGTTACTGTTGATTTCTCGTCTCCGAAGTTCTGATTTTTAAAAGTACTCGAACATAGTTACACCTCGAACCAACTTTACAGTTATTGATGATGCTCCCCCTGACTGAAAAAAAAACACACCACACCGTTGTTTTTAGACTGTAGTGATCTCTGGCACAATCCACGAGATCCATGACTATTTTTTGTGCCCTAAAGTCGTCAGTTTTGTTTATTTAGTACCCCATTTAAATGAAAATGAGCTTCATCGCTCGTAATAATGGTCAACTTTTCGTTTTCTTCAAACATACCAAGCACTGTTTGAATAAAGGTGAGCCGTTGTTGATAGTTCCCTTCATTCAACATGAAAGCATCAATCGTTATTCAAGATACGCTTTACAGTATTCTTTCTCTCCACCATTCAAAAGCGTGCCATCATCTCATGATGATGATAATGAATTTTGGGTTATAGCGGTATCAGCGTCTATTTGTTTAGTGGCATAAAAAAGTTGACTCCATTATTGTTAAGAGTATTGACTCCATCATCATCATCATCATTATAAGACTGAACCTTCCTCACCATATCCATATTTCATAGTGTGTGCATCAATCGAGAAGAACCTAGTGGTGTTTTTCATTAATGGAAAATTCCTTCCTTCATTCCAAATGTAGCTACGCATCTGATAATGATGTTGCAGCTGGGGATCTCACCATAAAGTTCAATGTTGCAGTGATGCCGGAGGAATCGCTACATTTTAATTATGGATTCGCCACTTTTGATAAACGAAGTAAACATGCGGAACTCTCGGATCCGCAGACCCCCTCTCCCCTTCTCCAACTTACAGTGTACTAACCTTTCCAAAAATATTCGTTTCCCTTGGACCACCTTGTATAATGCGTATTTTAGTTCAAAGATAGCACTGTTCGTTACACGAAAATTCAAAAATCCCCTTTTCCATTATACTTATGTATTTTACGAAATTGTATTACTACTTCTACTGAAGTATCTAATCCAAAGCAACGGAAAACGCAGTTATAAGTTTGCAACAAATGTAAATATGTAAAGTTAAAGGAATAGGGTCTTCTCTAATGGCATTAAAGGACTTTAAATGCTCCTTGGAAAGTTTTAATTATATTGCCTTTCTTGTTTGTTGTTGATATTAACATTTAATATCCACAGGTGTCTGAATTGATACAATTTAGAAAGTTTTAGATTGTTTGCATAGACATTTTGACGTTTCGAAATAATTACTACAGATAATTTTCAAGAAGGTAAACTACTCAAATTACAAAGTGTTGAGATTGATGCATAATAATTATAAAATTATATTTATTTGTTATGAGCAAATAAATTGAATGTAATGGAAAAGTCGCCACAAATGCCCGGGTTTTTTCCAATAAATTATTATTCAAAGTTTAACTGAAGTAGCCAATACTTGATAATGTCTGCATTTTTAGTATATTCGGAAATTGTATGACAATTGTTTCGGCAGATAGGGCAATCTTCAGATAGGAAAACACACGATTAAAATTACTAGTAAGATATGTTATCGCACGCATCTTCTTCATATTCTTCTTTACAAAAGAGTCGTGACCTATGGAAACTCATTCCGCTTTCGGCTCTTTCGGACTACTCGCTAGCGTTCTCTATTTCTGGCTCCATTAGTTAAGTAATCGAGAGATTTGGTCTGTCCGTGTTTTTGAAGGTCTGCTATGTGAACTCGAATCCTCCGTCCATCCCTGTGCCACCAGTCTTTCTAGGATACTGCCCTAGGAACAGATGCGCCTGTTCGTCTGACAGTCTACCGGGTGCGAAGAACCCATCTCCAGCACTAAAATTGTTAATGAATTAATGCGCAAGGCGTCTTGTTTTTTAATGGTCTATGTTCCAGCTGGATATAACAATACTGGAAAAATTAAGGTTATTACTATTTGTTTCTTTATGTTTTGTATTATGTCCTGTATTGTATCCCGATCTTCTGTAAATTTCGCATTGTAATTCTGGCCATTTCGCATATTCTTCTGATCTAAATATTATCTCCTTCGATCGAATAAAGCCCCCATGATAAACATTTTGGCTTACCACCTTAAATTGCCCTATTTTTATTTTTTTGATAATTAGGTCAGTTCTTCAGGCGATTTCGAAAGAAGTGTAGTATCATCGATATATCTTGCCGCAAATGCTGACACCACGCAATCCTGCAAACATCGAAAGCTCTACGCCTGGTATATTCATCATAAATGTTGAATAAAATTAGCTATATGATGCATCTTGGTGTGTTTCCTTTATTGACTCAAAACTCATCGAATATTCGATCTTCAATTTTCACCACCTGCTCTGCTTTCTTTCATATAGATGGAAAATTAAGCCTATCAGGTAATCTGATACTCCCATTTCCTGCAGAAGTATAGGACTATCAATCCCATTTCCTGCATAATTTGATATAATTTCTTCAATCTTAGACGACTTCATGATAATCTAGGAAACAGAGGCTTTTAGCTTATTTGTCGAATTTGATCGAATATCTGTTCACGCGTGCCTTTCCCTTTAACTCTAAATATTACAAAATGTATAAATAAAGTAATAAGACTGGTGGCATGGTCTTCTTTAGCGGTTCTTTTTCATACAAAATTATATAAAACACATCCAAAGGCTATGGAAAATACATCATTTATTTTCCATAATACCAAAAGTACATTCCACCATTATTCGTACACGACATACCCTATAATTGTATCCTCGTCAGTTAGTATGTGTTAGATTTCTCCAAGAATTAGACGTCATCAGTTGTTTTGATAATGCAAACGCCTCGTCCCCTACTAGTACGAAAGGCATCTGTTTCCCATTGATATCATAGTAGAGGTATTGCGGAATATTTTGTGCGTGGAATATTTAATTGATCAGCTCTAAATAATTGAAGCATTCAACCGAATTTTTTAATATATAAATCACTGTTAGCACTATACGATCCAACATCAATTGCAGTAAAACAACAGTCAACATCAATTACGTTAAGTAAGACTATGGAACAAACATTTTTATAGTTATGGAAAAGATAACCAGAGTTGTAAGGTTTTTGCAATCTTATGTAACTTGCCATCTACAGCCCCAGTGCAGATTGGAAAATATGTTCTATAGAAAAATTGTTTAGCGATTTCTCTCCAGTCCTTTTCGGGTTTATTCCGACATATGATGCGGCATTTCCAGAATTGTATAGATGTACACATTTTTGATTATTTATCTAATGGTAGGAATGCCTAGCAAGTACTCAAAACCCAGAGAATAGAAGTTAAACGCTAAAAGTACTGAACTATCACGTGACACTGGCTGGCATTTTGAGGTCATTGAGAATGTCTTTATTGGATACAAACCTTGGTGCGCTTATGACAGCACGAAAAACTGTCGATTGAAATCTCTCTACAATCCCAGGATTACTTTTTGAAGCTGTTCCCTAAAACTGTATGCAATACGTCCAAACAAATTTGAGTATGGAGTTGTAAAGAGGAGTTGTTTGAGTATGGAGGAGTTGCGACGTTTTGCAACTCAATATATAGTCTATATATATATATATATATATATATATATATATATATATATATATATATATATATATATATATATATATATATATATATATATATATATATATATATATATATATATATATATATATATATATATATATATATATATATATATATATATATATATATATATATATATATATATATATATATATATATATATAGAAGCTAATAGTATCAAGCTACTTACGTTTATTCCAAATATGAATTAAAAAAATTAATTATATAAATGAAAAGAGAATATTCGGATCTACGAGAGGGTATGTATTTTAGTAATATTTTGAGTTACAAATGATTGCGTCTTTAAACAATTCAACATAAAAAAAATCAAAGTTGCTAAGTTTAAATAAATCTCTAGTCTTGCGGATGTCTTTTAGCTTCCCAAGTTTGACTCGACGATATAACAAGCTAGATATAACGAATGTTATTAGAGCCATTTTTCTATGTTGATGGTGTTTATTTTGCGATTTTGCTTGCCAAGCAGATAACAGTAGCAACATGACGAAAAAAAGAACGAGGCTATAGTTTGAATCATCGGATTAATGAACACTCTACCGGTTTTGGCTCACTTTAGAACTCTCAAACAGTGTATTGTTGTTTAGTTTCAACCTTATACGAATCTATCTTAGTTTCACCTGCTGCTTGCTGTTATCATGTCACCTGCAATATCACCTAAATATTTGCCACTCAAAATATTAGTGCAATTTATATAAATTTCAAATATATATTATGTTAAATAAAAAAGACCAAAATACGATTTCAGAATGTTTCCATAAATATGATCCTGATTTGATTAATATCAACGGAAAAGCTTCCAACTTTATATCCTATCTAAAATTTTACAACCTAACTTCCACTAGCAACAAGTGCTGGCATCTCGCCAAGCTGATGCCAGCTTTACTCCACCGAAATAGCAAAATTATGTCGCTAAATTATTCCTATCAGAAACAGAATATGATGATTAGAGTTTAAATCCGATAAATACTAAAATACTGAGTATATTCAAACTGTATTTATATACGTATATATATATATATATATATATATATATATATATATATATATATATATATATATATATGTATATATATATATATATATATATATATATATATATATATATATATATATATATATACGTATATAAGTGTTTTTTATTCAAATAGGAAACTTTCCTTGCAATTCTATTGTCAGTATATTGTTGCAAATGTCTCCTGATACTTCTTGTACTAATTGGTAACTGTAATTCCCGTTTGGCAACCGTCGAAGTCAATAAAGGATATTTACACACTTCGCGAATTAAACGAGCATCTTCTCGACTAGAAGTTTTTCGTTTCCGGCCTCGGAACTCTGGTTTTTGCTCCATATTTTTTTCCTTTAATACATTTCAAACAACGCAAAGATATTATTTCAAAGTTTGAGAAATAAATTTATAAAAAATTTTTGTTTTCGTAATTGTAAAATTAGCCGGCGTTCTTTGTAAGTATAATATTTAGTACGACCCATTGTTTTTAAAATGTTTGTATACACAGGCATCTTACAATAATAACTAACTATATATATATATATATATATATATATATATATATATATATATATATATATATATATATATATATATATATATATATATATATATATTACGCTTACATATATTTTGATAAATAATATTTTCACTGTACGCAAAATAATTATATAATATCTTGAACAAGATAAATTCATTTTGCGCCATGAATAATTCTGGATTCGCTAATATATTTTAGGAAATGCTACACGTTAGAACATAATTGTTAGGGAAATGTGACAGGCATTTGCGTGATTTTAATTTAAATTGAATTGCTCATAATGTATACGTGACAGATGTGCATATGGACTCTTCAAAACAATGTTCCATATTCAAAAAATTTGGGAATTTGAAATATTATTAATGTATTTTCAATTTATAAAAGTATTTATTATTTTATAGGTTATAAGCGCTGATTAGAGAATTGCATTGGTAAAAAAAAATGAAGGATGAAAGCCGTCTTTACGAACTTGAAATAAAAAGGGGAGAAAACGAAAATACAGATTATCGACTGTCAAAACAATATATACCCAACAGTCAAATAGGGCAATTTAAGTGACCCTCTGTAACAAAAAAACTAGACGTGTTACAATAATTAGCTTATAATTTTCGGATTTAGGACAATTCAGGACAAATTTTCATCAATGTTACCTCAAAAAAAATTAAATTTGTTGCTGTTTGTTATTTGACAAATATGCTTTTATGCATATTTGCTGAAAATAATTATTCTTATCGTAGCTTTTCGATTGGCGATTTGGATTTTTTTCTCGGAATCCCTTAGGTTTTTGACTATGGTAGTAAGAAACTTTTTTCTTTCAAATGATGTGAAGAATTGTTGGTTAAATTTACGAACGTTATTTCCCTTACACTCTGTATAATTCGACCCATGTCTCTCAAAGATGCAGAGTGTTAACTATTATGTCGTGGAACACGGACCAATTTTTTTTTTATTAAATGTAAATATCAAATTAAATTTCTTGGGTTCTTAATCATTACCTAATACAGTGTTATTGTACACAAGAAATATAAACTTAATTCAAAAAATATATAATTTTCATTGTGCTGAATTATTTTTTGTTCTTCAGTATATGTATTCGATAAAACTTACAAACTCATAAATGTTTGTCTTACATATTAGTTTGCCAAAAGAATAACAAAGTTGAACCGAACTTTTTAAAACTAAATCGTATGTATAAATATTGGCTTTGGAGCTTTATTTCTGCTGGTTTTATAGGTGAAATCTATTTTGTGATTTAATATTTTAAGTAAAAGCTATATTGTTTTTATCAAAACGTAAAAGAGCCGCGTTCTTATAATAATATAGATCATATTTCTGCGAAACAGAGTAATATTGGAACAAACTAATGTATGTTTGTACTATATACTACTGTATGTTTCTTTGCGTTCTCTGTTATGTCCATATCCCTCTAGATATTCTGCAAATTTCGCATTGTATTTTTGTCATTTCGCATCTTCTTGTGATCTCATGACTTTTAACGTTTAACATTAAAAAAAGAGCAATTTAACCTTACTTGACTATTGGGTATGTATTGTTTTGAAAATCGATAATCTGTATCTTCGGTTTCTCCCCTTTTTTATTTCAAGTTTGTAAAGACGGCGTTCATCCTTCATTTTTTTACCAATGAATGCAATTCTGAAAGCAGCGCTTATAACCTATAAAATAATACATAATTTTATAAATTGAAAATACATTAATAATATTTAAAATTCCCACATTTTTAGAAAATGGAACATCCTTTTGAAGAGTTCATATGCACACCAGTCACGTATACATTATGAGCAATTCAATTTAAATTAAAATCACGCAAATGTCTGTCACATTTCCCTAACAATTATGTTCTAACGTGTAGCATTTCCTAAAATATATTAGCGAATCCAGAATTATTCATGGCGCAAAACGAATTTATCTTGTTCAGGATATTATATAACTATTTTGCGTACAGTGAAAATATTAGTTATCAAAATAAATGTAAGAGTAATTACATATATATATATATATATATATATATATATATATATATATATATATATATATATATATATATATATATATATATATATATATAGTTAGTTATTATTGTAAGATGCCTGTGTATACAAACATTTTAAAAACAATGGGTCGTACTAAACATTATACTTACAAAGAACGCCGGCAAATTTTACAATTGCGAAAACAAAAAAAAAATATAAATTTATTTCTCAAACTTTGAACTGATATCTTTGCGTTGTTTGAAATGTATTAAAGGAAAAAAAATTGGAGCAAAAACCAGAGTTCCGAGGCCGGAAACGAAAAACTTCTAGTCGAGAAGATGCTCGTTTAATTCGCGAAGTGTATAAATATCCTTTATTGACTTCGACGGTGGTCAAACGGGAATTACAGTTACCAATCAGTACAAGAAGTATTAGGAGACATTTGCAACAATATACTGACAATAGAATTGCAAGGAAAGTTTCCTATTTGAATAAAAAACACTTAAAATAGCGTAAGGAGTTTCCATGAAATAACTTAAATAAAGAAAATTGGGAAAATGTTCTTCTTTCAGACGAAACTAAAATGAATGTATTTAGTAATGATCGGAGAGTACATGTATGGCATCGAGTGAATGGATATTTGAATCCAAAAAATACTATTGGTTGCGTCCACATGGTGTTGGGAATATTAAAATTTGCGGTTCATTTTCATATGTCGGAGTTGGTCCAATTAACAGGATAAATCAAAACATGCCTAGATGATATGCCGCAGTTTTGGAAAATAAACGGAAGCCAACAAAACACTAATTTGATTTTGACTAGTTTGTCCTTGTTATACTACTTTTTTCTTTTTTTGTGCATGCTGTTCCTTATAACTCTTATTCTTGTGATCAAGCTGAATGCGAATATCACGATATGCTTCTTATTTATCAAGAAACTGCTGCGAAGCGGATTAGGCCTATACCAGGACTTTATCAACGTGTTTGGGAAAATACGTGATTGTCTAAGTTTAATTTCCGTATGTCATAACAGGCAGGATGCACGAAGATAAATATAAATATATATATATATATATATATATATATATATATATATATATATATATATATATATATATATATATATATATTCTTCCATACTTTATAAAAGCTCCAACTTCAACTTAATCCATTTTTCAGAAAATGTTTGATTTGCTCGATTACCACAATGATTTGCTCGAATACTTTTTGAAAGAATCTCCTGTACAAGTTCCTCTTCCTGTGTTTACCAACAAAACAGAAAAACTTTATCACATATATGTGTATACACACAGGGTGTCCGGAAATAACGTCGAAATATTTTGGGAGGAGACTCTAGGGATAAAAATAAAAACAAGTTTCTATAAACATACCCCAAAAATTGCTTCTTAAAGGGGCTAAAGCCCCTTAAATGGGGAACTTTTTGCTACGTAAACGGTCCAGTTTTACGATACGTCAAAGACAAAGATTAACAGTGACAGCCGCCTACTTGATTATTAAGATACATTTCGATACCCATGTAATCGTTCATCGATTTAGAAAAAGTCAGATTTTTGGGTCTATTCTAACAAGATGAAATAAGAGGATCTTTTTTACCTAAAAACAAAAAAGTTATGACAGCTTTTACCAAGGAGACGCCCCTATACGTGACGCTTCTGAATAAAATATTTAATTATTAACACAAAAAAAACGCTTTTCTATTCCAACTTATTGAAGTATACCGAGTTTCCCGACTTTAGCATAAGCCATTTCGAATATATTGCGAAAAAACCATCTTTATAGTTCTTCCTTTAAGGGGCTCTAGCCTTTTTAAGAAGCAATTTTTGGGATATGTTTATAGAAACTTTTTCTTATGTTTTAATCACTAGAGTCACTTCCCAAAATATTTCGACGTTATTTCTGGACATCCTATATATATTTACATATATCACAAAATTTGAAACAGAAAAGAAAAAACGTTCCTTCCAACAAGGGTCAAACCATGCGCGAAAAATAATTACAAAAATTAAATAAAAAATAATTGCAAATTGAACTAAGTATATATAATATAATAAAATTATATTATAAAATATATAAAAATAATAGCAAATTTAAAATTAAAATTAAATCACCAGTCGAATAATTTTAAGCAAATACAG
This sequence comes from Cosmopolites sordidus, assembly GCA_031761425.1. Lineage (NCBI taxonomy): Eukaryota > Metazoa > Arthropoda > Insecta > Coleoptera > Curculionidae > Cosmopolites > Cosmopolites sordidus. The sequence goes on along the minus strand of JARFXV010001239.1, from coordinate 834,210 downwards.
GGTGACACAAACACTGCAAGACAATGACCTTGAACAAGTAAATTCTTTGCCATTTTAGTAACCATGGATCAGTGGAACAGCGTGCGTTAGACATAAATATGTTTTGTTATAAAAACAGTGATAGTTTGGAAGCTACGTAGAGGGAGTTCCGACGTTTTTACAACTTAGGACGTCATGGGGCCGCCCTATCAAAAAACACGATATAAAGTTGGATTAATAACTTTGAAGAGGTTTGATCTGCCTTAAAGAAGAAACCACCGGGACGACCAAGAAGTGTTTGTACTAAGCCCACGGCGTTCAATTGGTAAGCAAGCAGCGACGGTTGAAATGTCCGGGAAGAGTGTTCGCAGAATTCTTTATTTAGATTTGAAGTTTCATCCATACAAGCTGCATATAGGCAAGTTGTGGATGTCAGTACTGGACTACCGTTACAGGACAGACCCAAATCCTAATGAAGTTCATGAGCGTCCTTTAATCGCTAGTAAGGTGACAGTATGTGCTGATTCATAACATGGAATCATCAGACCTTATTTTTTTGAAAATGAACAGGATATCACAGTAACTGTTAATGCGGATCATCACTTGGAGATGCTACAATCTTTCGTTGCACCTGAATTGAAAAATTTTCCATACGTTCAAGAAACAACAGCTTTCAACAGGATGGAGCAACATCACACAATGCACAGCAATCAGTGGAAGCAGTGCGAGAATTGTTCGGTACTGATCTCAAAATTCGGTAACGTTCCCTGGGCTCCTAGATCGCCAGATTTGTCCATTAGTGCTTTTTTTTTCTTGTGGGGCTATCTCAACAATATAGTGTACACAACTCCACCAGGAGCTCTGGATAAGTTAAAACAGAGAATTTAGAATAAAATTCACAGTATCCCTTGCTAAGATGTTTCAGCAGTCAATGAGGAGCCTCAACAGCAGATTTCAAGAATGCATACTGGAGGACGGCATCTAAAGGACGTAATATAAAAAAATTATATATTCCATTAATGTTTCTTAAAATAAAAGCATATTTGAAAAATAATAATTGATTATTATTTAAGGAATAAACTACAAATAAACTAATAAAACGCTTTTTTTTAATTATGAATCAACCAAACATCAGTCAAAAAATGAAAGTGGCAACGCCGCATTGGCCAATTGAGATGATCCCCACGAAAAGGATGTTGGCGAGAAAATTAATGTGTGTATGTAATGTAACTGTGTGTATTTGAATTCGATTTAAAAACCAAAATTGTATTCGGTACGTGAATATCACGACATGATTCTTATTTAGGGAAAAACTGCTGTCAACCAGATTAGAAATATACCAGGATTTGTTGACGAGTATAGGTTAACGAAAACAGTTCTAAAAGGGTATCAGGCTTGTATAGACTGAAATGGTGGCTATTTTGAATATTTAATTAATAAATCAATTAATGAATGCGTTTCTTAATGTCGCGTGAATCGTTTGAAACGTGTTATGGTGTTAAAAATTAGTGCTGGTAATTTCAACTTTGATATTAAACGACAATAATGTGTAAGCATAAAAGAAGCAAAGTCAGAGTACCTGCATGAACAATGCACCGAGATAGAAAACTTAGGCGCAAAGCATGATACACTGAACATGCACAAGAAAATCAAAGAAGCAGCTGGCGTATTCAAAAGTAATGGGAGAACGCTACTTGCAGACAAGCAAGGCAACATAGTCTGGGATCCCACAACTCGTTTAAAAACATGGGAAACCTATATAGAAACACTTTTGAGGACACAAGTAGAGGGGATATAGCAACGAACAACGACATAACTGGGCCTTATATCACTCGAGAAGAAGTGATCACAGCCATAAAGCGACTAAAGAATGGAAAGTCCCCTGGTCCGGATAACACCTATATAGAAGTTATAAAACTTATAGACGAAGAACATCTAGACACAATAATACAATTATTTAACCAAATATATGATTCTGGATCAATCCCAGAGGAATGGTTAACCTCGACGTTTATACCTATTCCTAAGAGTACACGGGCAAAAAAATGTGACGAACATCGCTTAATCAGTATAATGAGCCATTTCCTAAAGATCTTTCTGAAAATAATACATGAAAGGGTATATAGGAAAATTGAGGAACACATAGGAAACACTCAATTCGGCTTCAGGAGCGGTTTTGATACAAGAGAAGCCTTGTTCAGTATACAGGTACTCATACAAAGAGCAAGAGATGTGAACACGGACGTATACGCATGTTTTATTGACTTTTCGAAAGCATTCGATAAGGTCAAACACGATAAACTGTTAAGTATCCTAGAAAGAATCGGAATAGATGGACCTGAAAGGCGTATAATAGCCAACTTGTACTGGCGCCAAAATGCAACGATCAGAACAGGAAACCTAACTTCGTCTCAAATAAACATCCAAAAAGGAGTTAGACAGGGGTGCATTCTGTCACCCATGCTGTTTAACATATATTCAGAGGAACTGTTCAAGGAGGCACTCGAGGGAACAGACGAGGGACTAATTGTTAACGGAGTAAACATCAATAACATCCGCTACGCCGATGATTCTACACTACTAGCAAAGACTGCAGAAGAACTGCAAATACTAATCAATAGAATAGCAGAAAAGAGCAAAGAAAACGGTCTAAGTCTCAATATAGAGAAAACAAAAGTTATGATTATCAGCAAACAGAACATAATCGCTGATTTCTACTTGCATGACAGGAAACTGGAGCAGGTACAAAACATTACATATCTGGGATGCAACCTGAACGCAGATTGGGACCACGCTAGAGAAATAAAAATCAGAATTGAAAAAGCACGAAATGTATTTAACAGAATGAGATAAAACTAAACATCAGACTACGAATTAGGACTCTCCGATGCTATGTTTTCTCAATATTATACTATGGGGTGGAGGCATGGACCTTGACAGAGAACACTGTAAAACGACTTGAAGCATTTGAATTCTGGTGCTACCGCCGTATACTTCGAATCTCCTGGACACACCACGTTACCAATGAAAAGGTTCTGGAACGGCTGAACAAGAGAAGAGAAGTAATTGTCACCGTAAAGAAACGAAAAGCATCTTATTTTGGACATGTCATGAGAGGAGGAAAATACTCTTTACTACAAGTTATACTACAAGTTATACTACAAGGAAAAGTAGAGGGAATGAGAGGACCTGGTCGAAGAAGGATATCATGGCTGAAGAACTTGAGGCAATGGACAGGAATGACATCAACCGAACTATTTAGATCAGCGGCCAACAGGATTAGATGGGCCATGGTAATTGCCAACGTCCAATGAGGATATGGTACCCCCAAGAAGAAGAAAGAAGAATGTGTAAGCTTTTCTTTTTTGCATTAGTAAAACAAATCAAATGTATTATGAAAACTATGGAATAAAAATATCACATTTAATTTTCAAATAATATCTTAAGAGTACCAAGAAATAAAAAACTAAGTTTCAAGCAATTGGCAACGTCGTTAATTCTTAGGTAAAAAATGGAAGTTCTGACCTCAATTCCGCGGAAATGATTGTATATTGGTTATATGTTTTAAGGGGGGAAATATGTGTAGGACGGCGTATTTTTAGTGATTTTCATGAACTTTTTAACACATAAGGAATATATATTTTTTATTCATAGCTTGGGGTCATTTTATACATATATTCAAGAGTATATTCTGAAATTTTCAAACATTTTTCTGGAAAAATAACGGATATATCAGCTACCGTGCATTGTACATCGCCATCCGGCTGGGCAATTTGTGTACATCCTGGAGGTCACAATTTTCATCTGAAATCATTTTTTTTTAAACCACTTTTTTTATATGTGTCTCTTTTATTTGAACCTCACTTCGCACAAAAAAAATCGAAAATTAATATTTTTTTGAGGAATGTGAAAATTTAGTATGATTTTTTACCATTTTTTGTACTCATTTTTGCAATAAATAATAGTTAAAATAAAGATATTGTTTAGGACTGAGGTTCAAATAAAGCGTATTTATATAAAAAAACTATGTGCTGAGTTTGATAACGATTGATCATAAACTGTAAGATCTAGAATGTACACAAATTCGAAAAAAAGTAGTTTCGAGAAAAACGCGTTTGAAAATAAGAGTGGAAGTAAAGGTAAATTTAAGACAGTAATGAATTAATTTAAACAACTTATTAGTTAATCAGCTATTCCAGCACCCTATTGCTGTCCTTCTGCATCTGCTAACGTTCTTCTTTCTTTCCAATACTTTTCAGAGCATTCAGGAATGACTATCTGCTCGACCGCTCCGTAGTACGTGCCACGCGCTCCAACCGTTCGATCGAGAGATACTCATTCAAACGCTAATAACTTTTAAACGGCGTGGAATTTTGTTTTGAAATTTTCAGAATATATTTTTGAATAGTTCTACAATCGATTTATGAAAAAAAAATGAATTTTTTGCAGCCGCTACACCTATGTCCCCCTTAGTTTCACTTTTTGATCAAAATAATGTAAAGATTCGTTGGTCAAATTTACGAAATGTATTTCTCTTATATGATATTTAAAATATTCAACCGGTAATTTAAGAAAATTGTGAGATATCTACAAAATCTATACAATAGAATAAACCTAACAATTTTGTACGTTTGTAATACTTTACAATATTTTCTTTAATATCAACCAAACAAACAATTTAAATTTATAGCAAATCTAAAATTTCGACACTATCTTTTCCCGATAACAATTAACAAGTGCTGGCATCTTGCCAAGCTCATTTCAACTTTCTTCCATTATAAAGCTAAAATTATATTTCTGAATCCAACCTATCATGATAAACACGAAAAGGATAGAAAAGGTTAAAAGTTATGTTTCTTGCGATAACAGAGAACACATTAATATAATTGCTTTTTGTCGTGATGGTTTAGACGGCTCTCTGATTGATTAGATTTTACTAGACAGTAGGAGATTCATTTTGAATATTGCTAAGTTCTGTCAATACGCAATAGCATTAGTATAATTATTAATATAAAGTACAGGGGATGTTAACATCTATAGATGGTCTTCAATATATCTGTCAGGCAAGCAGACCAACCAGCACTAACTGGAGATAAATAATAACCTAAACAATGAGAACCTAAAGAAAATACAATACCTGTGTTTCACGAAATCATCCAATGACAACACCCAACTAAGAATATTCAAGTATTGATTGATTTGTCCGTTATTTTGTGTTAGTTAATTTTTTAAAAAGGAATAAAACAATTTTTTTTTACTTTATTATCTATCACGTTTATTTTTAAACAAAATTTGTGACTATAGTTTCGTAAAACGACTTTACATTCTCAAATATAACTATAGTCACACAAATTTTGTTTAAAAATAAAAGTGATAGATAACAAAGTAAAACTTGGGCCAATTCAGGGAATTATAACATCGAAGAAGAAATAAAAACAAGATCAGAAAGAGAAGAGTTCGCAACACATTCTACAAAATGAAATCTTTCTTCTTCTGTAAAAAAATAGAAAATAAATTGAAAATCCGATTGATTCGCTATTACACGCGGTTTGGCTAATAAATAACGAGACTGACGCTGCTACAGAAGAAGTACGCATGCATCAAACGCCAGCGATCAACAGCTGTTTAGTGTGAAACCTCCTCTTTCGAATACAGTACCTCTCGATTCTGTAACAAATCCGTATAACCGTAGCCTTCGTTCGTACTAGAGCGGTTTTTTTGTTTGGCCGGAAAAATGTTAAGTGTAACAATAGAGAAACTAATTGTTGCGAAATTTCACTTGAAAGTTGGAAAAACCGCTATTGAAGCTTATAATTTATTGAAAGAAATATATGGCAATGAATGTTTATCGCGTACACGTGTTTTTGAGTGGTTTAAACGTTTTCAAGATGGTTGAGAAGACGTTGCACGTCAAAAACGCATGACAATATCGAAAATATCAGTAATCTGGTTTGATCTGACCGGCGGTTAATAAGTATTCGTGCGATTGCTGAAACTATAGAAATTGATAAAAAAATGCGTACGGAAAATTTTAAATAACAATTTTAACATGTAAAAAGTGTGTGCCAAAATGGTACCTAAAGTTCTCACGTTTAAACAACAAGAAACTCGTAAAAATGTTTGCACTGACACTTTGAATGTCATTTAAAATAACCGATAAAAAACTTATTGGAAAAGATAACATGTGCCGAGATCGTGTTTTTTTACTTATGATCCTGAAATGAAGCGCCAATCCATCTACTGGAAGAGCCCAATTTCACCGGGAGACAAAAAGCTCGAATGAGCAAATCAACATTCAAAGCGATGATGATTGTTTTCTTCAATATTCATGGGATTGTGTACCTTCACTGGGTTCGTGAGGGTCAAACTATTAATAAACACTACTGCCCTCAGGTTCTTGCTGAACTAAGGAAAAAACGACACGAATTATGGAAGAGCAAGTCATGGGTTCTTTACCAAGACAATGCGCCGGCTCATTCCGCATTTTCTGTCAAGAAGTTTCTAGCCAAGTACAGCATCCCAGTGTTAGACCATCCGCCGGATCTTGGATCGTGCAACTTCTAACTGTTTCCTGGTGGTGATATGACAGGTTTGGTTTAAAAGGCACAACATCCGAGTCCGTTGAAGCTTTGAAATAGAAAGCGGCACGCGTTCTGAAGCAGCTGACAGAAGAGGACTTCCAGCCCTGTTTCGAACAATGGAAGATTCGTATGGAGCATTGTAGAGATAGATGAGGGGTATATATTGAAGGTGATAATAGGTAAATATGTATGAAATCAAAATAAAATGTTTTACAACGTCAGTCTTGTTATTTACTAGTCACACCTCGTATGTACTCGATTCCCCTTTACGGTATAAAAGCTTCCAACCTTAATAAAAAACTAGAAGTTTTTAAAATGTGGCTATTCAAAAGAATACTAATAATATCTTGGGTAAAGAGAGTCACAAATGAAGATATCGTACCGAAATATATAATATATATATATATATATATATATATATATATATATATATATATATATATATATATATATATATATATATATATATATATATATCTACCGAAAGAGTTCTACTAAAACATGCAAGTTGGAATATCTCAGTCACGGGGTGAGGAGACCACCTTACGAAGTATTGAGAGTGATTATGCGGGGAAAAGAAGCGTAGGAAAACAAAGAATACCACGGCTGCATAATTTCAAAGCACGATTCGACTGTAACATCCATTGAATCAGTTATTTAGAGCAACTGTAAATAAAGTGAAAATGATGATGATCGCCAACCTTCGTTTAAAGGCGGCAACATAAGAAGAGTCTTGTTATTTACTAGTCACACCTCGTATGTACTCGATTCCCCTTTACGGTATAAAAGCTTCCAACCTTAATAAAAAACTAGAAGTTTTTAAAATGTGGCTATTCAAAAGAATACTAATAATATCTTGGGTAAAGAGAGTCACAAATGAAGATATCGTACCGAAATATATAATATATATATATATATATATATATATATATATATATATATATATATATATATATATATATATATATATATATATATATATATCTACCGAAAGAGTGCTACTAAAACATGCAAGTTGGAATATCTCAGTCACGGGGTGAGGAGACCACCTTACGAAGTATTGAGAGTGATTATGCGGGGAAAAGAAGCGTAGGAAAACAAAGAATACCACGGCTGCATAATTTCAAAGCACGATTCGACTTTAACATCCATTGAATCAGTTATTTAGAGCAACTGTAAATAAAGTGAAAATGATGATCGCCAACCTTCGTTTAAAGGCGGCAACATAAGAAGAGGTTGAAAATTGGAAAAATATCCTCGGTCGTTCTGATACTAATATGTATTTTAAAATGATTGTTCGGCAAAAAAATATAAGTTGAAATGTTTGCAATATTAAGAGATTCCTATTCCATATATATAAAATATAAAAAAGTGATAGATACCAAAGTAAAAAATAGTTATATTCCTTTTTTAACATCTAGAGTAACGCAAGTGGATAACTTGCAATGATTATTCATTGATTTAATGATTATCAAGTGTTAATAAAAAAAATTATATAATTTATCATCAATTTATACTAATAAAAATAATAGTATCTTATCAATATGAGTAATCTTTTATTTTTCCACAATTTTCTACAATGCTTTATAAATTCTACATTACATACAGACCATCCATTTTATATATATAGAGGTAAATACATATACACTGTCAGGGCCAGGTCCTGCTAGTATAGAATATATAAGAAGAGAGAAAAAGAGAGAAAATAAGTATCTTCATCAGAATTAAAATGATGATTGGATTATGAATTATCCGAAAATAGGGATGAATGAATGGATTATGTGCAAAAACAAATAAAACGAGAAATTGATCAGCGAAAGAATAGTAAAAAAATTCGAATTAAAAATGAAATATTGGAAACAAATACGAATCTCGAAATGAATTTATATGTAAACGTATTATAGTTTATATTTTATATTCGTAAATTCGTAAATTATTGAAAATTCTAATAATTTTAATATTTATTGCTCCTTCTAGAAGTACACATTTTAAGGATATATTTTCGTCGAATTATAATTTCTTTCATAAAACTATGTTATACTTTGAAAGGACTTTTTAAATCAAATCTGCAATAAGGCAATAAAATTTGAGGAAAGAAAATAACTACGTTCAATTAAATGTAGTAATAAAGCACAACAAAAATTACAGATGTCTCTTGAAAGTTCTTCTAAATTGCATTCCATATAATATAAAAGTTTTCGAGAAGTCCCTTTAGCAAGGTTACTATCTTGCCACGAAACTTAGTTGTGAAATTTAATTATACCAACTGTTTTTTGCCTACTGGAAACTGCTGATTACTCTTACTGCAATAAATATGATTAGAATAAAGTATATTATGATTACTGAAGAAAAATGTTAAATATTGAGTAACCAAAAGATATTTTCTAGTCTTGTAATTATTTTTTGAGCAAACAAAACAATATAAATTATAATTAGAAAAACAAAACATATACATACTGTTTAAATCACTAATTTTATTTCAATAAAAAATACACTGTTAAACATAAAAAAACTTCTACCCATCTAGGATAATATGGATAATATATTACAGTAGATTATAATATGTAAACTACATTAATAATCAATTCAGAATAAAACAATCACTACCCAAAATTATATACATATTTGTTTGATTGTATTCATTGAAGTTTGCAATACTTTTAAAACCATACAAATTCTTCAAACTATCACAAACTCTATTAACAATATTTTTAGTAAGTAAAATAAAATATATTATGTTCACAAACCTTATTACAGATACATAAAGGTTCGTTTATGGTGATCAAAATTTATTTTAGCATTACATTATCTTTAAAACTATATTGTATATGTACGTAAGATTTACTAACTTTGGGACTTAAACATTGAGTTGAAAAACACTAAAATCAAAATGTATTAATCTACCGAGTCTTTGGAATTCAAGTCAAGTGACTTTTTCAAAAACTATTGCTATTGAATATTGTTATCGTTTTTATCTTTTCATTTCAGGTAACAGATATTGCAAATGTTCCAAGACTTCTATTAAAGTGCAAATAAGTTTTATGCTGCGTTCCATTATTGAGTCATATTGTATTATTTGCTCCTTTAACGTTTGGGCCGTTCAAATTATCGTCAACAATTTAAAACATCCATACTAGTAGCTCTTGTTCACTTTCATCTTCATGTGCATTGTCGCCTGAAGAATATTTGACAAGATCATCTAATTTCTCGCTGGTGAACATAGTCGTCTATATAATCATTCAGTACTTCTTCTGCCACATTGTTGAAAAATTAGACCTATTTGCTGCACTCTGCTAATTATCGTTACTAGCTGTTAGAGTCAATATCAGGGGCATCTTCGGAATTATGAACGGTACTTCACAAATTCTTCCAGCATGCTGTTAATAAATACAATGGCATCAGCAATTGTGAATAACTTTCACGAACCCAATATTAGAGGAATTTTTGTTAGCCCTTCAGGCCGAGTTAGCAAATAGTTTATTTTGTATGGTTTCCTATATTACGGCCACCCATCCATGTTTCAGTCGCGACCAAAGTCGCTTCACTTCATTTATGGAAAACAGATATTCGAGGCGATGCGGCTGTTTCGACACCATGAAAATGTATGTATTTTTAGCTGTTGTGTAGTGTAAGCTTTATAATGGATAAATAATGGCTGCTGACTCGATACAAGTATGATCTCAGCCGGCTGTTAATTTTACTGAGCCTTTATTGAAAAATTATGGGTTTTATAGTGGTTTAAATAACCCAACTTAGATCTGTATGCTGGGCATTTAAGATCAAGAGGATACAAAATTGGTACACCCCGCTTTTCGCATTAATAGTTTTCCTACCTAATATTTTCCACATTGATCTGCACAGTTCGATATGTCTCCTCGCTCTTTTGGGTCTGTCATTTGTCATATTTTTCTATTCTTACACACGTGATATTGGATTCTTTAGAGACAATTTTGTGCCTTTGTATCTTATTTTTAAACTTCCCAGATTTTGCTTCTTGTTTCTTAATTGGTCATAGAGGATCTGCTTCGCAATCCTAGTATTCTGCATCCTTGGACAGTGGCCAGCTATCTCAGCTGGGCTTTTATTCTCTTGCGTCAGATTCTATTCTCAAATGGTTGGCTCTTTCAAGTCCCTACACTGTTCTGCTAGAGGTAGCCTTAATGAATTCCCTCGAGTTGTTTTATTTTCTTCCGATGCGGGACCCAAAATTCAGCTCCATATAGTGAAAAGTGGAAATTGTAATGGTATTCTAAATACTGATTTTAGAGCGTTCCTTTAAGTCTCGGTTACTAAAAACCCTTCTCATTAGACGTTCAAAATTGGCACAAGCACACCTTATTCTATATATATTATATATCTTTATCTTTTATATCTTTGTCTTATATATTTGTCTTATATATCTTTATCTTATATATCTTTATATTATATATCTTTATTTTATATACCTTTATCTTATATATCTTTATTTTATATACCTTTATCTTATATATCTTTATTTTATATACCTTTATCTTATATAACTTTATCTTATATATATTTAATTATCTAATATTTTCCACATTGATCTGCACAGTTCGATATGTCTCCTCGCTCTTTTGGGTCTGTCATTTGTTATATTTTCCCCTGTCATTTGTCATATGTCATTTGTCATATTACCTTTATCTTATTTATCTTTATTTTATATACCTTTATCTTATATATCTTTATCTTATATATATTTATTTATCTAATATTTTCCACATTGATCTGCACAGTTCGATATGTCTCCTCGCTCTTTTGGGTCTGTCATTTGTCATATTTTCCCATTCGGACGCACGTGATATTGGATTCTTTAGAGAATCTTCTTTTCTGTATCTTCTTCTTCTGTATCTTCTTCTTTTTTGTATCTTCTTTTTAAACTTCCCAGATTTTGCTTCTTGTTTCTTAATTGGTCATAAAGGATCTGCTTCGCAATTCTAGTGTTCTGCATCCTTGGACAGTGGCCAGCTATCTCAGCTGGGCTTTTATTGCGTCAGATTCTATTCTCAAATTGCTGGCTGTTTCAAGTACCGACACTGTTCTGCTAGAGGTAGCCTTAATGAATTCCCTCAAGTTGTTTTATTTTCTTCCGAAGCGGGACACAAAATTCAGCTCCATATAAAAAAGTGGAAATTATGATGGCATTCTAAACACTGATTTTAGAGCATTTCTTTAAGTCTAGGTTACTAAACACCCTTCTCATTAGACATTCAAAATTGGCACAAGCACACCTTATCCTATATATCTTTATCTTTTATATCTTTATCTTATATATATTTATCTTATATATCTTTATCTTATATATCTTTATCTTATATATTTTTATCTTATATATATTTATTATATATTTTCTTGCATGTCGGCAGGAAATTTGACATCCCAAATACGGGAAGCATATTACTTTTTCCAGTGATTGACCATTCACAACAATATCAACAGTCTCTCTTTCCTTATTTGGAAGATCAGCTTAATAAAATATTTTAATTTTTTTTTTAATTTACTTCAAGTCCGAACGCAGCGTAGCCTCACTAACTAAGTCCAACACCATCACACTATGCGCTACAAACCTACTGTTATCCGCATACTATGGTTCTACGATGCTAATCTCCTTTATTTTAGATTTGGCTTTAAGTCGTGCCAATTTATGGATAAATACACGATAACGGAATGGAGTTAACGTCAATTTAGGCGTAAATAACCTAAAAAGCCTGATATAGTGCACTATTGTAAATGATTTCAAGCAATACCCATATTCCACATGGACACCCTATTGATTCTTTCAGCCACTACTCTACCATCAGTATATGAACAGTATCTTCGCACACCACCTTTTGGCCTTATCAGCCAAGAGTGAACGTCTAAGAGCTGTTAAAGGATCTAGCAAAATGTAAAATTTGATACTTATTCAGAAAAGTGACGCCAATCTTACTGCCCTGCACCATTCAATCACGGGAGTTCGTTGATCCGCACTTCAACGGTGAGAGAATATGCACACCGTATCCTAGCCATGAGTATAGTCTTAAGAAGTGAGATGCAGTTAAAGTCATGGAGAAAACTATTTGGAACAGAAACGCTGTCATCCACATTCTACGTTGGTTCCCGGGGGAATTGTTAGAATTAGAGGATTTGAATTGGATTTGTTAGAGTTAGAGGATTTTGTTAGAGCAGCAGAACCTAAAATCGTTTAATTTCAAGAAATAACCACAAGTGACAAAACTTCAAAATAATTTAAATCACAGAGTCGTCCAAATAATGAACTTTTTGCAGTAAAAATATGTGAAACTAACATGTCATACGCCATATACCCTTGATTTATCACCTTGTGGTTTATTTGTGCTACGAAAATATCAAAAACAAAATTGCATACTCAACAATTTTTATGGTTCAATCAGTCTGTTGGAAAATTTTAAATCAACGTCTTCTGAGTGATAAATGTTTCAAAAATTGATCCAAGTGAATGTAAAAGTATATAATGAGCAAATATTTTGAAAAATATTAAAACTATTTCTACTCAATAATTTTTGTTTATTTTTCTTATTTTGCAGAATTTTTTACGGCTGTCTATGAAGTATCCAGGACCAAATCAGGTAAATATTGGCAAATAAAAATTTCCTGATGAAATCGCAATGATCCAGATATTTAGAACAAACAATGTTTAAATATTAACATGTCATCTCAATGTATAGTACACTACACTCTACACAACATTCTAAATGTTCTTTGTAAAAACCAATTGATCAACATAATGAAAATTATAACAACTCAAATTACGAATAACATTTGCTTTCTAAATAATTAATTTTTCCTGATACATAATTGACTAGTTTTCATCATTCTATTGACCGTAAATCTAACGAAAACTTCCAAAAAAGTATTTTTAATTAAACTTGCGAACAAAGAACAACAAAAACCACAGATGTCGTCTTAGATATAGTATTAATTGCATTCTTTACCGTATAAAAGTTTACGAAAAGTTGCCCTAACCGAGATACAGTCGTGTCACGAAGCCTAGTTGTTGTAGAAGTTAATTAAATCCAGTTGCAGTTTAATTTTATCTACGAGAAACTGCAGCTACTTACATATATAAAAGTTATCACATATCACATACTAGATTCAGATGAAAACTTACAATATAGCCATGTAAAAGTTGTATATTTTGATTTAAATTTAATCTTATCTTCCAAGTTGCAGGCCGAATTCTAAGGTACAAAAATACCAGTATTTAATTTTAAACCATATTATACGACAAATGTCGGGTTTTCCCTAAAATTTGTAGAGATTTTCCATTATATGCTCTTTTACGCTTATAAACACAATTCTATTTTGGATTAGTAATGTTTATTTATACATTATTAATTCCTGCAGTATTACAATGTTTACGTTCAAATTCGTTTTGATTTGCTTTCAGTTAGTCAAATTGATTCAAATTTAAAACGTCGGTCCAAAACTTGTCTTTACGCCACATTATGTGAGGGGCGCGGGGTGCATGTCAATCGATAGGCCCCATTTAGGAATTTAATTGGTATGGAGCGTTTCTCGCGAGCAGACCGAGGTTTTTTTGATGGACGTCCCTCGTTTATTTATATCGCTATATCAGAGAGAAACTTTCTTTGGGGACACCGTCTATAATCGTAAAAGTTGTAAGAAATTCCCACTTATTTAACACAGAAACGTAATAATAACTATATGCATCAGGGTTGTTGTTACATTCCCTAACTCTACGAAGTATAGGCAGAATTCAATGATCTATATATACTTGTGGTCAGGTATCCCAAAGACGTTGTATAGTGGTTGTATACATGCTTCAAGTTGGTAAAAATTTGCCAGCGATCTGAGTAATTGCTCAAGAGTTAATCAATGATATCCCATGCTGCATCGGTTATAAATTCAGGTGTTTCTCTGGCCAGCCGAGTGTTAATATTACAGATACTTGATGTATGCCATTGTAATGCGAAAGTTAAATGTCGCTTTCACTTCAAAAAAATGTTTACTATTCAGGATCACCTTACAAAACTCTCCTGCCTAACAAAACACTAAGAAATAAACCCATGACAAATTTAAACTCTTCTTTATAACATAGTTTCATTCCAGGTTTCATTCAATTTTACGACACCATCATTCTCAAGGACACATCTTGTAGTATGCTGAAAAAGGAAGCACCAAATAAAAACAATAGCACGCATTCCCAATATAAGTAAATATAAATTAACAATCATCCTCGAAGCAGTCCAGAAGTAGCCGTAACAAAAGCATCTCGCATTTGTTAGTAGATATTTCTAGAGTTTATTTCGTACTGGAAGAAGGCTAAGATGTCGTTCGTTGTTTTGAATACTTCTAGAATGACCAGAATCCTCGTACTTCTGCATAACTCTGATCCACAAATTATCTTATATATGCTGTAAGGTAAACTTTTTATTTTAAAGATTACTAAAGTTACAGCCACGGCAGCCGTTTGCTGGAGGCAGTTAAGTCGTACGTCACAGATGGATTACATAGGCACGTTAATAGGGCACCACCCATTTCTTCGGAATCATAAAAGAAAAAAAAAACAAACCTTAAATTTGGGAAAAGGTTTATTTTTACTAAAAAGTAACAGTAATAACTATTTAATGCGCACAAACACAAATTGAGAGACCATCATAAAAACAAATATTTTAAAAATAAACAATTATAACACAAAAAATAAAGCAATCTAACTGTAGTGTCCATAACTACCCCACTTAACTAAGCATATAGAGCGAAAAGTTTAACTTTAAATAAACACTTTTATAGTTTAAGGGCTCTTGTCTAGCGTACAAAGAAAATTAAAATGAATTATCTTAAATCAACCTAAATTAAATTAAATGTAACCAAATAATCTATTGGTATTACACGATGTTAGACGAATTGTGATTGAATAATCAGTGATGCATATCAATGAAAATAATAATAATGTCATTGTCATTTTATGGTGCTGTTCGGCTATCCAGCCTCTGGATTGTCCAGTTACCAAGATGGTCGATTAGTGAACAGTTTAGTGTTTAAAACGCTTGGATCCCAAAATGTCTGGAGTCTATGACTAAAAGGTATGTAGTCCCATACACTAAGATGACTATAGTTCAAGATGACTGGGCCGAAAGCGGAGTCTAAAACGACCGGGCTCTAAAATCGCCTACAAAAGTACAAATAGAACAAGATATAATGATAATATATCTCAAATGGACGGGTTACTCAAGCATGACTATCAGCGGCGTCAACTTCTAGATCGCTATCCTTCCTGTCGGCGTGGAGACATATGTTCAGAACGAGGCGGGATGTTCAACGGCCTTGACATTCGTCTCCGTTCGGGTGCGCCTTGAAATAAGACACACATAAAACAATACTACCTACAGCAGCCGATAATTTGTAAAATAAAAATATCATCATAAGGATAGAAACAGCAATATGCAATCGTCTCTCCATTTCACGAAAACCTAAACCAGCTTCTTTCATTTCAATAGCTCGTGCCTTTTCAAATTTGAATAATTATATGAAATGACAAGGTGTACACATTCATTATATTTCAGCACATTAACAAAACTACAAGAATAAAGTTTAACTTAGTAGCATACGAAAACTACCTCACAAAAATGATAAAAACAAAAATGTTCAAAAGCAACATATCTCAAATGGATGGATTACTCAAGCATGACTATCAGCGGCGTCAACTTCTAGATCGCTATCCGTCAAATCGGCGTGGAGACATATGTTCAAAACGAGGCGGGATGTTCAACGGCCTTGACATTCGTCCCGGTATTCAGGTGCGCCTTGAAGTAAGACACACACAAAACAAAACTATCTATAGCGGCCGATAATTTGTAAATGCTACAATGTCATCATAAGGGTAGAAACAGCAATATGCAATCGTCTCTCCATTTCACGAAAACCTAATCCACCTTCTTTCATTCAAATAGCTCGTACTTTTTCAAATTTGAATAATTATATGAAATGACATGGTGTACACATTCATTATATTTTAGCACACTAACAAAACTACAAGAATAAAGTTAAACTTAGTATCATACGAAAACTACCTCACAAAAATGATCAAAACAAAAATGTTCAAACCCTTTACTGTGCCACATTTTTACAATAACAGAAACCGAAAGGTAAACAGTAAAATGTATATTATCTTATGTGCACTAACAGTGAGTATTTAGAGTTTGATTCAAATTCACAGGTATTTGATACGATTCCAATTTCTACTTAACACATCACATACCGTATTGTGGGTGTACCAGCCTACCAGAATAACTACGTTAGCCACATTTACCACAAACAATGCTTCAATAATTTCACTCAAATATCAGTCATAATATGGAATATTATTATGTGCATTTGATATTTAACACGTGTTCGTCAATTTTATTAGTTTTGCTGATATGAAACCATTCATATAAGAAACAAACAATATTTTAAATTAAATTTGTGAAAGAAGTGGGATAAAAGTCACCGATCCTCCCTGAACTTCTCCCTAAATGAGTTTGTCGATTTGTATTCACCAAAGTTCAGAGATACTCCTCAAATGTTGCATAAATTACATTATCACAAAGATTATTTGTTATAAGAGTTAATTTCATAAAATATTATCTCCGAGAAATTACAGTACATTATATTTAAAAGAATATTAAACGCTATATTCATAAAGATAATAATAATAATAGGAATTTAATCATAAATCCAATTGGCTAAAAATCTAACTTTAAGCCATTCATAGTTAACCATAAATTATCAAATAATTATTTCAATATCGGTAAAGAAAAATACACGATTCAACAGCGCGTAAAAATTGGTAAAAAAAATTGGAAAGATACAATTTTTCACTTTGGGAAAAAATGATTTTCAGATGAACTTTTTAAAAAGTTTGTGAACGCACATAACTGCAATATTTGGGCCGATGAAAATTCTCAAGCGATTCATAAGTTGCCTTTTCATCCTCAGAAATTCACTGTTTAATGCGATTTTTGCATTGAAGGAGTGAGAGGACTTTATTTTTTAAAGACGATGATAGAAATCATGTTACTGTTAATGGTGAACACTGTAGAAATATGTTAACACAATATTTTTGCCCCGAACTGATAAATATGGATATAAACAATCTTTTCTTGCAATAAGGCGATGTGACTTGTCACAAGTCTTGTCAAACAATCGATGTATTTCAAAAACAAACCTGGACACGTTATTTTAAGATATGATAATATGAATTGGCCACCAAGATCGTGCGAGCTTAAATCCTTGGATTACTTTTGTGAGGCTACGTTAAATCTCTGGTTTACAGAAATAACAATTATTGCCCTTAAATGAAACCTTCAAGCATCATTGAGTATATACCACGCGATATATGTGAAAAAAATAATCGAAAATTGGCTTTCCAGAATGCATTCCATAAGACGAAGCCGAAGGGGATATTTATATGACATTATTTTCAAAACATAATGCCACTATATCTTCTTGAAGTTAAAATAAAAATTTCCGGATTATCAGTTGTAGTTATCATTGTGCCTTATTTTAAAGTTGTGGCACTCTTATTGGACAACACTTTACGTCAACAATAGGATCAATCAATCGACATGCGAACCTATATATTCCCTAAGATGACTTTTAAACCAAATCTCTGTTTTATAAAGCAGATCTATTTTAAACCATTATTCGTGGTGTTAAAAAGATTAACAGTATTATAGTTGAAAGATCTTCGAAGATCATGAATCAGATCATTAATATAATCTTGAATATACACATATGTCCAAAAGTTTCGAATATTTACAAATATGATATCTACGCCTATGATTCTCTAAAAATTGTAATGGATATTTATTTTAGATCGTTTTTAAATAAAAATAACAAAAGCATTATTTTGCTGATAACACAGGTTTTTCGATTTTTGCCCATTCGTTTGATACTGGTTTACATATTGTTTCAATTCTTTTTCAGTTTTTAATCAATCCGTTTAAAAATCTCTAGAAACATGATATCTCATTTTAACAGATCAAGAGTAATTGCTTTGTTACAACAAGGCTTTAATCAAAGTGATATCGCGAAAATTGTAGATGTTTTCCAAAAGCGTTGTATCGAAAATTCATAAAAAAATCCAATAGGCAAATGACGTAAATAATCGCCCCAAAAGTGGTTGAAAACAATCTACAACAGCTGTACAAGACCGGCAGATATCACTGATAGCTCGAAGAAGTCGTCTGGAATCTACAAGTGGTATATCAAAGGAGCTTGTTAGGCTTGAAATAGTAAAGTTTCACGACAAACGATAACACGCAAGCTGAAAGCGGTAAATTTGCATCGCAAAAGGCCTTTACGTGTTCCCAAAATGACCCTTCACTAAAAAAATGTAAGATTGCAAGGGGCTCGAGAAATAGTAGATCATAGTCTAAACTTGAATAACTCGTTCTCCGATGAGCCGAGAATTAGCTTGGTTTCTGATTCACGAAGAATATTAGTTTGGAGAGCCCCAGGTCGACAAGAACGACTAGAAACAGCTCAACCACGTATCCCATTTGAAGGTGGGAGCGTGATGTTTTGGGGTGGTATAATGAGGGGTACACGGACATCTCTACTTATCCTGGAGAGAAGAGTCACTGGTGCTGTATACATCGAGGAATTTTTAAATCCTGTTGTGCGTCTGTTCCGAGGCGCAGTGGGCGACGGACTTGTTTTCATGGATAACAACGCACCTCCTTATTCAAACAGCAGCAGTACAAAATTTTCTTGAAGAGGAGGGAGTAACCAAGTTAAAGTGGCCAGCAAATTCCGGTGATATGAATGTCATTGGACATACCTGGGACATTCTGAAAACACGCATCAAGAAACGAAACAATCCACCTCTTACCCCGCGAGAACTAAAAGGTTCTGCTCGTGAAGAATGAGAAAGAATTTCACAAGCTCAAATTAATCATTTAATCGACAGCATGCCAAATCGCCTACAAGCATGCCTACAGACCCATGGAGGAACTACTGTTTGTTAGTTTTATTAAAACTTGTTGTTTTTATTTTTAAATTACTTTTCAAGGCAATTGGTACATTGTCATTTTTTCACTCCAAAATAATAAATTAATCTTACACATATTGGTTATTTGGTGTCGAGTTTTATTTGGTACCAGTAAGATTTGTAATAAAATGGTAAAATTACGTAAACGAGCAAAAGAAAAACTTAATATCAATAAAAAAGTGAAATGTTTGAATATTTTTAAACTTTTGGCCATATGTGTATTTGTTAAGCCTGATTTGAGGTTAGTGTTAATGTCCTGCTGACCTTGATTTCTTGTTTTACTTTCTCTGAGTTTTCGCTTTTTTATCAATCCTCTAAATCTTACATTCAACTAATAGTTATCAATTCTGAAGGTCACTCTCTAATAAAATATACCATATGTTCAAAATTGAGCGGGACTGACTCATATAAACCGCGCGCGGTTTATGAATCGACACATTTTTCTTTTCTTAGGTTGATACAACCGTGTGTGACATACATGTGAAGTTTGAGCGCGATATGTCAGTTAGTGTTTGTTTGACAGATTTTATGTCACGAAAAGTTACTCTGGCGATTTTTTCTAAGGATAAAAAGATTGAATTAAGAATTTATGTAAAATTTTGTGTTTTCAAAGGCATTTCTGAAACGAATGCATTGAACATGTTGCAGATAGCCTGGGAGATTCTGCTAGCTCAAGAACCATAGTATTTGAATGGTATAGAGCATTTAGTAAAGGCCGTGAGATCGTTGAAAACTTTCCCTATGTCACCCGGCCATCAGCCTCTGTTAACCACGATAACATCGAGGAAATTAAAAAAACCGATTAGAGAGATAGCATTTTAGTGGATATTCTGGGCATGGAACGCGCCATCTCATGCCACTATAATTGTGCGTGATTTTTTGATCAAACATATGACGAAAATGATCGCCCTACACACGTATCTGCCTGATACAGCTCCGTGCGACTCTTTTTCTCTTCTCCAAACTAAAATATCTGCAGCGTGGCCCCCCTTTGACTCAATTGAGGGCAGTAAAAAGAATTCACTGAAGGCCATTCGGGTCGAAGCGTATTCCAAGTGTCTCAGATCAATCGTTGGCATGCATGTATCAAGTCAAATAGAGCCTATTTTGAAGCCAATAATAAAGATGTGTATTAAAATTGCAAAAATGTGTTTTTTTACCAGCCCCAAACAACCAAAGGCAAAAGATTGAAGGAATCTGTGAGTAAACTAAAGTGTGACTCGCATTCAACTGGCAAACCAACATAGCGGCCCGCAGATAAAAATAAAATACCAGACTTGATAGGCTTCTTTGTTGTAAGGAATATTTCAACAAATTATATCTAAGTTGATAAAGCATGGGACTTGAACTCAGATCACTCTCCCACTTTTCTCACCCTTAGCGATACCTTAATCCAAAAAGAAAATGCTCCTAGATTAACAAACAGGAAAACAGACTAAGAAAGCTTCAAACTGGACTTGAAAAGACAGATTTTCCAGACAGACTGGAAAATGCTATTTATCTATCAGTTGCACTAAGGACAGTAGAACAAGTGGATAGGGAAGTGGAATTATTAGTAACCAGCATACAAGGGACAGCTTGGTGTAATTTCCCTTTCATTATCAAGCGAACAAAGGGAAATAACTACCCCAAACATATAAGGGATCTAATCTCTGAAAAAAAAATAGTAGGAAATGGCATCAGTTCAGAACTCCAACAGATAAAACCATATTCAATAATGCTACTCAGCAGCTAAAAAGAAACAGAAAGAATGAAAAATTAATCTATTAGTAAGTATTTGAGCGAATTGACAAACAATAAAAACACTGACTATTCTATCTGGAAAGCCACTAAGAGAATAAAAAGGCCGATACTGCCAAACGCTCCAATCAGGAATTCAGACAGCATTTGGGCTAGAAACAATATGTAAAAGGCGAACAGGTTTGCAGAACACCTTAAAAGTATATTCCAACCACCCAGGAGAGGACCTATCAGCTGGAGAACTCCCCATCAACAAGAAATAAACATCAAACCAACTTCTCCAAAGAAAATAGCAAATAAAATAAAAGCAAACGTTGACCCAAACAGAGCTCCTGGCGTTGATCCAATCAGTACGGAGGAGTATTAAAACAACTGGCCATAATAAACAAGCCATAATAAAACTTACACACCTCTTTAATGCATCATTCAGATTAAGATATGTTCCTGGGATGTGGAAAGTGGCAGAAGTCATCATGATCTCTAAGCCAGGAAAATCTCTTCACGAAGTGTCATCAGATAAATCAATCTCTCTACTACCTATACTCTCAAAATTATTTGAAAAATATTTTTGAAAAGGCTGAAAGCCTTTTTTGAAGAAAGGCACCTAATACCAAATCATCAGTTTGGTTTTAGAAAGAGCCATTCAATCATAAATCAGGTACACAGAATAACTAATGTAATTAAAAAAGCGCTAGAAAACAAAGAAGTCTGCTTAGCAATCTTCCTTGATGTTGAACATGTTTTTGATAAAGTATGGCACGATGGGCTAAAATATAAGCTGAATATGCTTCTTCCACAAAACTATTCTGAATTATTAGAGTCTTACATATGAGACAGATTATTTAGAGTAAAGTTGGAAGAAGCATATACAGAGTTGAACGAAATTGGAGCAGGAGTGCCACAAGGAAGCGTCCTAGGGCCTACACTGTACCTGATCTACAGCAGTCACATTCCACAACTAGAACAAGATACAATAGTCATATTGGCAGACGATACTGCTATCCTAGAGGTAGGTAAAGATCATGAAGAGGTTGCAAATATCAGTTAACCATCAAACTTCAAATATCAGTTAACCAAATAAACAACTAGAACAAAAAGATGGCGTATCAAACTGAACAAGACCAAGTCTGTGCACATCAATTTCACAAATAAAAGAGAACAACAGATTCCAAATTAATATAAATAACGCCCAGATCCCCTACACAAATTCAGCAAAATATCTAGGCATCACATTAGATGCAAAACTTCGCTGAAAGATTCATGTCCAAAAGAAAAGAGGAGGACTTGATATAAGGTACAAGAAAATGTATTGGCTACTTGTGGACACTCCAGTCTATCTACCTGTAACAAAATACTATTATATAAACAAATCCTCAAACCGGTGTGGACCTATGGCATACAGCTCTGGGGCTGTGTCACCAAGAGTAATGTTCTAATCATCCAGAGAGTCCAGAACAAAGTACTCAAGAACATCGTCAATGCGCCATGGTACATCAGAAATAGTGATCTCCATAGAGTCCTTCAGATGGACACTGTTGACCAGACTTTCACCAAATTCGCACAGAGTCACGAACAACGGCTCCATCAACACGTGAACGTTGAGGCAATCCAGCTCCTCGACAACAACAATCTAACAAGAAGACTCGAGAGAGTGAAGCCTTTCGAGTTAGCTAAGTGATTGTGTTAGTGCAAAGCAGAGAATAGTGCGGTTGTGCATTACACATTATTTTAATGTAAATAAGTTATTAGACTCTAAGGTATTCTAGTGAGTAAGACCTTAGATTTAAGTTTTCGAAGTAGCAATTTAAGTTAGAACAGAATTACTTATTGATCTACATTAGATCAGATAATTAGATCAGGTAAATGTCCTTCGGGATGTTTCTTTAAAGAAAAATAAAATTTCTAACTTTATTTTTGTTCATATTCGATGCATTATGTTCAACTGTTGAGATGGTCGACTAAATAAGGTTCTGATATTTTCGTCAACATGTTCACGTATTCTGGCGATATTTTCATTGGATCGAGAACAACATAGACGCACTAGCACCTTTTAAAAAACTCAAATTTTTGAATAAGATTGCGAATTGGATTGTCACTTAGGACATTGTCGCAAAAAAACGGAAATTTGATCCATAATTAAATTGTTGGGTCTCTAGATGACACGTGGGAATTATAATATTTCTAGATTAGATCGTTGAAAAGCGGGACTAAATTTAAATTTAAAATACCTATCGGATCACCCTTTATATAATGTTTTGTCATCAATATGCACGTTGAATCAAAAAAAATGTTACTGAAACCGTAATTCTCTATCTATTATACCAACAATATTTATCTCACTAATAACCTACAAATTTCCCAGTATAATATTTATATGATATTTAACTCCACCGAAGTTGTTTTTCGGGCTAAATAAAATTATTTTCGATTTAGACGGATTTAATATTAGGCCCTGTTTATAGTTGGCTTATTCATTAGCATCAATGCGCCCTCCACCAATCCGCCAGTAAAATATACTGTAATAATTCAACTCGATGTTGCCCACGCAACAATTTATCTGGCAATGATGACAACTCTTCATAAGGCGGAAAAGGAAAGGTCCCAAAATAACTCCTTGCGCAACGCCCATATGAAGTGGTAGAAAACTGGACCTATCGTAATATATTCTAACCTGTTGGCATCGATTGATACAAAACCAATATAGGGGTTTTTACTACCCCCACTTTAAAATACCAGTGTAACGCAGGATAACCAAAAGTACAGAATAATTCACTGTATCGAACATTCTACCAAAGAATATGCAATAACTTAAAAGCCATTCAGTTTCTTTAATATTATACCGTATTATGAGGGTCATTTAAAAAGTTGTCGGTCTTGCAAAGAGATAGGCTGGTTTGATCGTATAATCATTATATTTTTCAAATATGTTTTTTTTAAATGACGTGCTGCGACGTTTCAGAAGAGTGTATTAAATTGCTTGTTTGAATAAAGTTGAACTAAATAATTTATTACCTGCTGAAGCTACCCAATCGTGACATTGAGTGTCTTGAACTTTTAGTTTTTCATTAATAACACAAAGGACACGAACGTCCTTTCACCTTGCAAAAACAATTTTTGCAGTTAAATTGAACATAACTTATAGCCTCACACCGTAACTTTCGCGTGACACCCTACAAGAAATTTAATAATATTTAATAGAAATATTTTGTTTTCAAAAACTCAAATTGATGCTTTAGCACCTCGAACTTCAGCTGAATTGAACCGAATGTCATTTTTGAGAAAATTTGTGACCATAAAAATATGCACACCAGAAATATTATGAGAATTGGCAGTGAAATTTTCATCTTTAACGAGTTGCCGAATCTGTGGACCATCAAACACACCAGCCTTTATCTTTTCATATGACAGGCTAGGGAATACCAAAATGATATACTTAAAGCAGTCTCCTTCAATTGACAAAGCCTTAACAAACTGCTTCATGAGACCTAGTTTTATATGCAAAAGCGGAAATACAATGTTTTTTCTGTCGACAAGTGGCTGATTTAAAATGTTTGGATCACCAGGTCTTAGGTCAGATCTTGGCGGCCAGTTCGATTACACCCAATGCTTCTCATGAGCTCTGGTGTCCCACATGCACAAAAAACAAGGATACTTGGTATAGTCGCGTTGCTGGCCAAGAAGGAAACAGACCATTTTAAGGTCAACATAGATAATCCATTGGTGCATGTTATATTGCAACAAGTCAATGACTTTCTTTATGTCGCCATATACTTCACGCAAAGAAACTGAATGACCTATTTGGACTGAACCGTATACATTTCCATTATGTAGAACACACTTCAAGCTACGCTTTGAGCTATCTATAAACAATCGCCATTCAGTTGCGTTATAGTTAGAAATGGCCAATTATTTCATTAAACCTTCTACGTTCTGGCAATAAACAAATCCGTCATTATTTCTGCCTGTACTGCCTAAATTCACTTTCTCAGGATCGATAGTAAGTGACTTTAGCTCCTTTGTCAAGCAAATTTTTTTCGTGCAGTCTTGATGCTAATAATTCCAATGCTTTTTTGGATAGTCCCAAATCTCGTGCTAAATCGTTTAATTCATGTTGATTGAATCATTGACGAACAGAATCATTGGAAACTTGGAATTCTTCGTCGGTGGAGTTAGTTCGATCTTCACTTGATTCACTTTCTTGTATTTCTAAAGAAGGCAATTCTTGAAAAACTGGCACTGGAATTTCTGCTGAATGAGGCACAGGGCGTATAGCTGACGGTAAACTAGGGTACTCAATTTTATGTTTGTTTTTCTTGTTGAATTCTGATGTTTTTACTATGCAAAAGTAGCAATCACTTAAGTGATCTTTGGGCTCTCGCCAAACCATTGGTATACCAAACGAAAGTTTATTACGTGTTCTCTTCGTTCACATTCGTAAACTCTTTACACACTGCTTGCACACTTTACGAGGAGCCCATGATTTATCTTGGTCACCTATTTTCATTTTAAAATAAGCAAAATAAGCCTGCCTGACAAATGTACTAATATTAGTCCGTTGAATGGGGATGGTAAAACTGCCACATATATAACAAAATGAATCAGGACTATTTAAGCACTTACGATGGGAACTATCAGAGGCAGACACAAACCCGCATACTTTAGCATCTCATGCGTAACTGACCGAACTAGTTTTGGATGACGCAACGTCACTTACGCCCCCACTCCTAGGTCGAAGAAGGTTCGCCGGTAGGAGAGCAGTATTGACTTCTGTGATTTGCCAAGCTTAGTCAGATGCGCAACAACTGTAGAGAAAAAACTTGACGTGATAGAAAAAACTAAATAAAGTTTTGGAATTAGCATGTCAATTTACGTATAAAACAGCTTAAATATCGAACTCAACAGTAATTATTTTTCAAATTGTTCCCCAGTGTCATATACGCTGCAAATACGTGAGTCATTTCCAGAATATTCGCTAAAGGCTGCTTCTCGAAATATCCAATGCCTATGAAAGATAAGAAAATGATAGATCACAACTGTCCATATATCAGAAGTGCCAACAGGCATTCAATTTGGGACACCCAGTATTTAAGGCATTTTGAAAAAGGTCTTATTAAAAAGACCAATATAGTTTTAAAGATAAAAAAATCACTCTACTACTAGTTGGATTTGTAAATTTTTTTATTATATTATTGAACGCATTTTTTAATCAGATATGTCATATTTAGGACATACCGAACCTATATCTAACATAAATACGGTAGTTTGTTGATATTACTAATGAATTCGCGGAATTACTTAGTGTATTGTCTGGTGTATCCATGCTAATAAACAAAATGATAACTTTAACCAGACTCTATCATCGGTTATCTCTTTATCAAATCACTGAAGTGTTAATTATAACAATGAACATTATGATCTATATTTACTTCATACATGACTGATATTTATATCTATATTTAATTGATATGTGTTCAGATTTTTTAATTAAATTAAATCTGAAAAGATACACCGTACTAATTGTATTTTGTACCAAGTAAGAATGTTCAAAATATTGTTCAAGTATTGTTGCACGAAATGACACATACATATGTATATATATATATATATATATATATATATATATATATATATATATATATATATATATATATATATATATGTGTCATTCATTCATGTATATGTATGTATCATTGTTAGACTTTAAGCTAAATTGTTATTTAGCAGTTCGATTTGATTCCCAAGGATATCAATTCTATTAGAGTAATTGTTTAGTTAACTCTCTCAGATGAGTCTGGCGTTGATGGGTATTGTGTTGTTAGTTAGATGGGTGTTGTGTTATTTTGTTGCTGAATCGTACTGTACAATTCGGAAACTAGCGTGATGACGTTTGACGTGAATCAGGACTAGGGGCATCAGGAGTGTTACGTCATTTCGTGAGAGAATTTATATGGCTTTTGGAACAGGAAGGGACTGCGCTGGGCTTCTCTTTGCACGTAACGCAATACCAGATATTCTTATTTCGTAAGCAGTCTTTGATTTCTGCCGCTATTAATTGGGCACAACTTGAGTAGAGCCAACCGCAGCAACCCGAACAGACAATTTTGTACGTTATCTTGTTAATAGTTTTATTGTAGCCGCAACACTACCAGCCAGATATGACGATAACCATAAAATGATTAAGGACATCAATTAATGTTGTAAGTCTAAACTTGAAGAGATTTACCACTAAACACCAAATCACTTTTTTTGAACTGCTCGACGCACGTTTCGCTAACCATGTTAGCATCATCAGGAGATGATTTAATCTAATTCTAAAACTAAACTATGTTCTATTTATATGAAAAAACCCTACCTAACGAAGCGTGTAAAAATCATGAACCGTGAAGTTTAAGTAAGCCTTACTAAGCCTTGCATTAATAATTGAAAATTTGACTGAACGGGATAGGTCCTTTATCTCGGTTCATAATTTTCTTACTTTTTTTTTGTAAATATGTAAGTAAGTAAAAATGTAAGAAAATCATGAACCCAGATAAAGGATCTACCCCGTTCAGTCAACTTTTTTCAATTATTAATGTAAAGCTTAGTAAACTTTACGGTTCATGATTTTACACGCTTCGTTAGGTAGGGTTTTTCATATAAATAGAACATAGTTCAGTTTTAGAATTAGATTAAATCATCTCTTGATGATGCTAACATGGTGAGTGGAACGTGCGTTGAGCAGTTCAAAAAAAGTGATTTAGTGTTTAGTGGTAAATCTCTTCAATTTTAGTGTTTCACACCTAAGGTTCCAATAGAAGAATTGTAAGGTCGAAAACCCAACTAATAGGAAATCACAAAATAATTCAAATTGAGAGATTACCCTCCGAAACGTTAACGTTAAAAGTTTGTAAAAATTTTTATAACATTTTTATATCTTTAAAATTTTGTTCGTTATGCAAATTTATTACAAAAAAGAATCACTGAGAAATTTGTCTCCGTTTGGTTTTTTGTTTTTACCCAGTGATTTTTTCTTTAAATAAGAACAGGTATTTTTGATATTTTTTGAGTTTTATAGTGGCGAAAAACCCAAAAAAATATATGAACACGCCACAGTCATTCGGACATTACTAAGGTCTTCGTGATTTCCCAAAAACTATTGCAGAGCTGACACTCAAGAATTAAAATAGAAATGTTGCCCCATACTTATTTAGAAATCGCCTTTGAGATGTCATCTTAAAAATAAGATGCTTTTTCTCCTCTACAAAGTGTTAATTTCATTTATTTTTTATTTAAAGTAAATTACGCTCAGTTTCGGTGCTCGCGACCACATCGTTCTTCCAGATTTCTGGTGCATCGCAAAATCTCGTTTTAGCCTATTGTGAATTTGGACAAATATATGTTTTTATTAAACTGTGTGTGGATACAAATGCTTCAGTGACATTTGCGTAATCAAATATATACAATATATCCTATTTCTGTTTCTCCACATTCAGTAACCGATCGGAATTTGTATTTTTTTGTTTTGTGACTTCCTATTAGTCGGGTTTTCGACCTTACAATGTTAATTCTTCTATTGGAACCTTTGGTGTGAAACACTAAACTTGAAGAGATTTACCACTAAACACTAAATCATTTTTTTTGAACTGCTCAACGCACGTTACGCTCACCATGTTAGCATCATCAGGAGATGATTTAATCTAATTCTAACACTCAATTATGTTCTATTTATATGAAAAACCCTACCTAACGAAGCGTGTAAAATCATGAACCGTGAAGTTTACTAAGCCTTACATCAATAAATGAAAAAATTGACTGAACGGGATCGGTCCTTTATCTCGGTTCATGATTTTCTTACATTTTTACTTACTTACATACTTACAAAAAAAACGGCCTGACGGGGTAAATGCCCATGATCCTGATCTTGGTGAAAGCATATTTTCCTCTATCCTGTCTAAAGCTGAACCTTATATTTAAAACGTCATCACGCTAGTTTCCGAATTGTACAGTACGATTCAGCAACAAAATAACACAATCCAGACCCATCTGAGAGAGTTAACTAAACAATAACTCTAATAGAATTGATGTCCTTGGAAATCAAATCGAACTGCTAATTAACAATTTAGCTTAAAGTCTAACAATGATTCTCATCAGACCCTGATTTCAAGCTCTAAAAAATTGCTAAATGAACTATCTGACCGCGAAAGATGCAAATCAAACTCTATGGTTTTTGACATACATGACTCAAATACTCAAGCCATATCTGAAAGCGATAGGTAACTTGTGGATAGCATCATTCAAACCACGTGCGATCTTGTGATTGATTCCAGCAAAATCAAAACACATCGCCTTGGCAAATTTACAGATGGGAAAAAGCTCAAGGTAATGTGTAATTCTGCTGATGTTGCCACACTTGTTCTTAAGAACGTTAGACATCTAGTAAACAGTGCCAGGTTTCGGGGCATATCAGTTCAATCTGATAAAACTAACGCCTTCACTACAAATTAGTTAAAGATGAACTGGACCATCGTTTAAAGGCTCGCGAGAGTAATATTGAAATTTGTTATCGTAACGGCTAACCACTTATTGTACCCCGTCAGTCATCCAAATCTTCAGCAAGTTATTTAAACTAAATATAGTGTTTTACACGTGTAACCCAGTATGAATTCATAGCATTACTCTTATTTATCAGAACGTGCGTAGCGTAAGAACAAAATCTGCGGATTTCTACCAGTCCGTCCTATCAAAACAATCATCATATTATTGCTCTGTCGGAGACCCGCCTGTAACCATCTGTTTTTGATGCTGAGTTATTCGACCCTAGGTACGTGGTCTTCAGAAAGGATCGAAATCTGGATGCCCTCGGAGTCAGAAGAGGTTGCGGAGGTAGCCTTGCCGTTCATTCATCTTTACAAGCGTCAAAACTCGACCTGTCGATCCTGAGGAGTTGCTCCCAAGTATCGATATTGTTGGTTGCAAAATACTCATAAGTCTCATAAAGGACCTATCCCGTTCAGTCAACTTTTTCAATTATTAATGTAAGGCTTAGTAAACTTCACGGTTCATGATTTTTACACGACTCGTTAGGTACAGTTTTTCATATAAATAGAAAATAGTTTAGTTTTAGAATTAGATTAAATCATCCCCTGATGATGCTAACACGGTTAACGAAACGTGCGTCGAGCAGTTCAATAAAAGTGATTTGGTGTTTAGTGGTAAATGTCTTCAAGTTTAAGGTTGATGGACGCAAAACGTGCATTTTAGTAAGCTTCTGCGGCTTTATGTTTAAAATGTAATTAATTAAGTCTCGTCAGCGCCACAGTTGTTTTCTGAAAATGAACTCAGCGATTTAATGCGATATCTGAATTTATCAAAACAGGCCTCGGAGCTACTAACGTCAAGGCTAAAGGAAAATACTTTATTGCAGTCAGAAGTATAATAGAAGAATAACAGCTTATAGAACTAGGGAAAAAATGTCGAAGAGCTTGTCTATTGTAACAACATTACAAAGTTACTTCTAGACATGGTTACTTCTAGGCATTATCTGAATATCAACCTACGGTCTGGAAAAGTTTCGTATCTATTATAAATAATGTTCTTGGTAATCATTGAACGTCAAATTATGAAGATATTGTCAAAACGATGTTAGAAAGCTTAAGGGTTTTAGAAGTAAATATGAGCATATAAAATGCATTATCTTCAAAGTCACTTGGACAGATTTCCCGATAAGTTGGGAAATTTTAGCGACGGGCAGGGAGAGCGCTGTCACCATGATATAAAAGTCATGGAGGAGAGATATCAGGGTAGATGGGATCAACATATGATGGCAGATTACTGTTGGTCTCTACAAAGAGACTGTTCTCAAGAATCCCATAACAGGAAGTCTTATAAGAAGTGTTTTTCTGAGATATAATATATTATTTCCCCCTTTTTTATTTTGATTACCTTTTTTTTTTACTTTTATATAATTCAAATAAATACTTTAATAGAATAATTAAGTGATTTTTAATAAACTATGAATGTTAAAAACAAAACTTTAATTGCGTACACATCTACTGCCCTATTTTAATGTAATACGAAAATCGCGATTATTTAAAAAACTCAAGCCAATTCCGGAAAACTATTTGTAGTTCCGCAATTGTCTGCATAAAATCATCCTAGAACCACTCCCATATCAAGGGCAACAATAACACTGTTGACCAGTGTAATTGATAGTTAACAGGGCTTTGATAATGCAAATTAAAATAACCTGAGATTAGAATTTTATGATTTATGATATAAGAAAGAGATTCAAAGGTATCAAAAATTAATTTGTATTGGTGAATATTAGATTTTGGAGGTATATAAACAGGAAAAATAAAAATTATAGTCAGGAGAGATAAAGGACCTATCCTGTTCAGTCAACTTTTTCTATTATTAATGTAAGGTTTACTTATTTTTTTGTACCAATGTTAGGTTAAGTTCAAATTATTTTTGTTATATCTACTTGTGTTTTGAATTTTCTTTTAATTGGGCAGTAGCCTGTTAGACAATAACACATCATTCATTCATTGATAAATAGTGGTCCAATAAGATTGTCAAAACTTTGGAACATAAAAGTAGCAACACTATTTGAAATGTAAGTTTCGCTTATAGACTGATGTGTTCAGTACATGTGCGAACATTCGCCAATTGGGCTCTAGAGAAGTTGGATGGCTATCCCCAGTTTGGGGAAAAATAATCTTTTCCGAAGAAGCGCACTTCTGGCTTAATGAATTTGTGAACAAACATAATTGTAGGATTTGGACCATTGAAGCATTATAAATAATTCAGAAATTGCCTTTTATCTTCAGCAAGTCATTGTATGGTACGGTTTTTGGGCTGAAGTAGTGATAGATTATTTTTTTGAATACCATGATGGATATGTTAATGATGGATATGTCCATGATGGAGTTATTGTTAATGGCCAACGCTATAGGAATATGTATAACCTGAACTGATAAATGTGGATATAAATAATGTTTTCTTTCAACAAAACGGTGCGGCTTCTCGCAGAGATACATCTCACCAAGATCATGCGATCTCACGCATTTGGATTATTTTTTGTGTTATAGAACTAAACCCCGAACAATTCTTGACCATGTACAAAACATTCAGGCCACCATTAAAAATATACTACGCGATATATGTGGAAGAGTATTCGAAAATTGTGTCTCTAGAATACATTCCACTAGACCAAGCTGAGGGGAAAATTTGAATAACATTATTTTCAAAGCATAATGCCATTATTTAATCATCAAGATACAATTAAAATTGCCGGATTATCGTTTGTATTTATTAAGTATTGTATTTAAGTTTTTATAATGACGCAGTTTTATGCCGCAAAACGCATTATATGGATATGTTTTCCATATTATACAAAGATTTAGTGAAAATATGTTTATTAGTCTTTTAATACTGTTAAACGGAAGGAAACGTTCAGAAAACTATTTTCATCTAAATTAGCGAATAAAGCGCAGCAAACCCCTTGGATGCCGCTTAGACTTTGTATAAATAGCATTTTGTACCATATAAGAGTTTTCGAAAAGTTGCTCGAACAAGGTTACGACCTTGTCACAGAATTTGGTGTTGTGGAAGTTAATTAAATCAACTTCCAATTTAACTAGATCTACGAGAAACTGCAGATAATTATATTTAGGCAGGATATTAAAGGGTCTTTCAAATTGAGCTGTTTTTTTTAATTCTTAAATAAAACACAGAATTTGAGTTGATTTCAGAAAACTTTGTATTGATAATTGAAGCATGCCGTATGACATTTAAACAGAAAAGCCAATATCTGCCAAATAACCACCTCCCGTACCTCCATAGACGTTCACTCTTGATATTTTGACATTTGGCATAACTGTGGCTCTATCACACCAATAACTCAAATAATTTCATCCTTTAGTTCAGAAATCGATCGTGGATTGTTCTTATAGACCTGGCTTTTCACATAACCCCAAAGAAAATAGCCCAACGGTATAAAATCACATGATCTTGGTGGCCAATTAACATCACCGTTTCTTGCAATAACTCGTTAAGGATTTTTTCTCTCAATAAATCAATTCTTTTATTGGCGGAGTGAGGTGTAGCGCCATCCTGTTGGAACCACATATTCTCCAGATCAATATTATTCAATTCCATTCACACTTGTAGCTTCACCAGCTGCATTCTAAAATAAATACGACCCAATTACACTTCCTGCTATAATGCACACCAAACAATGACTCATTTAGAATGTAATAGTTTCTCATGAATCCTCACCCCAAATGCAACAATTTTGTTTGTTAACATACCAACAACAATTTCAAAATGTTCTTCATCCGAAAAGATGATTTTTCTCAAAAAATCTTTTCTTTGATCTTGATCCAATTAATAAATGCACGACGTTTTGAATGATTCAGTGGATTTAGTTCCTGTATTATTTGAACGTTAAATACCTTCAGAGCTAAATCCTTTCGAAAAATTCGCCATGTTGTGCATTTACTGAGTCCAAATTGTTATGAACGTCGACTAATGAAAATTTCTGGGTCTTCAGTAAGACTTTCACGTACCAAATCAATATGCTCTTGTGTACGAGCACTACAAATGTATATTGCTCTTCTTTTATCTTCCACCGAACCAGTTTGTTAAAATTTTGGAACAATTTGATTGATAGTACTTTCAGACGGACGATTGTGCAAATCGTAAATATCACATAATTTTCTAAAAACATTTTTCATTGAACACCCATTTTCTTAAAATAATTCAACAATTTTAACACGTTGTTGCCTTGTGTACGATTCCATTTTTATAAATGTTATATGTCTTATGTCATATGTCACTTCTGAAAGAAGTAAGACTATGCCTAGGCAAATTCACAACGCCATCTGTGTTTTATTCAAGAATTAAGAAAACCGCTTAATTTGAAAGGCCCGTTACATTTGGTAAATATATTTATTGAATATATTTAGTATCTTATTTTTATTATATATTCATTATATTATTTTATTATATATTGAATATATTTAAAGAATTTTCCAATAAGAGTGTAAGAAACGCAGTAGCGACAACACTGTTTGAATTGTAAATATCACTTATATACTGCTGTTGAAAGATACACGACTTGGGTTTCAAGGTGCTCCCCACTTTGGAGAAAAAACAATCTTTTCTGACGAAGCGCACTTCTGGCTTATTGGGTTTGTGAACAAACGTAACTGCAGGATTTGGTGGATCAAAATTCTCAAGTGGTTGAAGAGTTATCTTTTCATCCTCAGAAAGTCACTATTTGGTGCGATTTTTGAGA
Source organism: Cosmopolites sordidus (assembly GCA_031761425.1). Taxonomy (NCBI): domain Eukaryota; kingdom Metazoa; phylum Arthropoda; class Insecta; order Coleoptera; family Curculionidae; genus Cosmopolites; species Cosmopolites sordidus. The sequence goes on along the minus strand of JARFXV010001239.1, from coordinate 799,598 downwards.
TGAAGGGCTGATAGGACCTAATTTTTTTGGAATGATGGAAATCGTGTTACTATTAATTATGCACGCTATAGGAAAATACTATCAAAATATCTTCAGCCTGAACTGATAGATGCGGATATAAAAAAGTTTTCTTTCAACAACATCTCGCCAGACAATCGATGCATTGCAAGAAATGTTTCCTGGTCGCGTTAGTTCGCAAAACTGGCCACCAAAATCATACGATTTCGCGCCCTTGGATTATTTTTATGGGGTTATGCTAAATTCTGGTTTATAAAAATAAACCCCAAACAATACTTGGCTGTAAACGAAATATTCAGATCATAAATATACCAGAAGGCCAGTATAAAAACTGTTTTAAACACTAGAAAAAACGTTGTAATAAGTGTACTGCAACGAAAGATTACTTTGAAGGAGACAAATTAATTATGGTTAAATAAATAAATACTTTGTGTTATATTTAAACAAAACTAAGATGAAATAATCTTAAGACTTATATATAAATGTCCACTACATTTACAACAAACATACACAAACAAATAATTCTCATTATTCTAACAACTTTGTTAGAAAATCACACTTTCGACGATAATTTTAAAATGTTAAAATTATTTAATCGTGAACATTATTTATCCATTTCATTAATTCGTCTCGATATTGTGTCATTTGAAAATGGTGTCGTTTTCAACTTTTTTGCTTCTTCCGGACTTATCACCTCATTGACCATATCAATGGTAGTTGGTAAAATGAGCTTTTCGGCATTCGTGTGGGGCTTAGACTCCGTGGCCACTCTTAATGCTTCTAAATAGGATTCTTGAAGTGCTGCAGTCTAATTACGGCTTGATTTGTTCATAGCCATTTCTTGATTTTTCAAAACGAGTGATTTACGCTCAAAAAATTCTAATGGTTTGTTTTGTAAAGACGGGTGTTTTTATTTTAAATACCGGGCTAATTTTCAAGACTTCATGCTTTCCGCGGACAGAACTTGATAACAAACAATACATTGCGACTTTTCATCCAAAGCAGCGAATCCATATTTTATATCCATGTTTCATTGTACCATCTGGTCTTTTTCTTTAGAGTTTCATCAGATGTAGATGATACATTTCGTTTTGTCACAAATTTGTCAATTTTATTTAATATTATTAATTAATTTTATTATCACCCCGTTATTAATTTATTTAGCACTGGTGAGAAGAAATCATAGTATTTAACACGGGGTAAGAGAAGAAATTGTATTCCTTGTTTCCGTAAAAACGTAATTAACAATGAAACTCTTCGTTAGCTTGTATGAACCTGCCCAAGCGCGCTCGGGACTAATGGTACGTCTTGAATGCGCGGGCAGGTGGCGCGATATGCGCGGACGGGTCATTTTACAAGTGCGTGCAAGTGCAAGGCACAGGTTCGAACTGGTAAAAGTAATATGAGAACAAAGGGTTTGAAAGTCTTATAGTTCAGTATTTGTAGCTGTATACGGTATTTCGGTATAAGTGTAATTGCCCATTCATACATTTACATATGTCCAGAATTTTGGAATATTTAAACATTTTACTTTTTTATTGATATTAAGTTTTTCTTTTACTCGTTTAGGTAATCATTATTTTATTACAACTCTTATTGGTACCAAATAAAACTAGACACCAAATGGCCAATGCGTATAAAATTGATTTATTATTTTGGAGTCAAAAAATTATAATGTACCAATTGCCTCCAAAAGTAATTAAAAAATAAAAAGAACAACTTTCAATAAAACTAATAAGCATTTGGAATGCTGTCGATTAAATTTGGGTTTGTGGAATTCTCTCCCATTCTTCACGAGCAGCATCTTTTAATTCTAGCGGTGTAAAAAGAGGATTATTTCATTTCTTGATGAGCGTTTTCAGAACGTCCCAAGCATGTTCAATGACATTCACGTTAAGGAAATTTGCTGACCACTCTAACTTGGTTATTCCCTCCTTTTCAAGAAACATTTTTACTGCTGCTGCTCGATCAGGAGGTGAATCTTCTCTCCAGAATCAGTAAAGTTTTTCGTGTACTTCATAATACCAGCCCCAATCATCACGCTCCTACCTTCAAATGAGATTCGTCGTTGAGGTGTTTCTAGTTGAGTTTATCGACCTAGAGCTCTCCAAACTAATATTCTTCGTGAATCAGAAACCAAGCCAATTCTCGTCTAATCGGGGAACATCACGTTATTCCAGTTAGGATTATGATCCTCCATTTCTCGAGCCCATTGTAATTTTACATATTTTTGTTGAAGGGTTAGTTTGGAACCACGTGAAGGTTTTCTGCTATGCAAATAAATCGGTTTCAATCTGCGTGTTCTTGTTTGTGTTGAAACTTTTACCCCTTCAATCCTAACAAGCTCCCTTGATATACCACTTGTAGATTCCAGACGATTTCTGCAACCTATCATTGATGTCTGCCAATCTTGTGCAGTGTATTGTGCATTGTACATTGTCTTCTATCACTTCTGGAGCGATCCTTTGCGTCATTTATCTGTTGGAATTTATTAGGAATTTTTGATACAGCACTTACAGTTTAGACAATATCACTTTGATTAAAGCTCTGTTGTAACAAAGCAATTACTCTTGATTTGTTAAAATAAGATATCATGTTTCTAGGCGTTTTTAAACGGATTGATTGAAAATTGAAAAAGAACTGAAATAATTTATAAATACTAGTATCAACGAAATGGGCAAAAATCGAAAAACCTATGTTATCAGCAAAACAATGCTTTTGTTATTTTTATTTAAAAACGGTCTAAAATAAATATCCACCACAATTTTTAGAGCATCATAGACGTAGATATTCGATTTGTAAATAGTCCAAACTTTTGAACATATGTGTATATACGTCTTTGACGATTCGTTATTTAATACAAAGACAAATAAATGATTCGTTTTATTCACGATTGGTAAGTGTGTTAACACGCTCGTAGGAGTTTATAAGCCTATTAAAAATAAAAACGATTCTTGATAAATCACGATACTGGAAAAAGGACGAATCGACTAAATATAGTGTAAATTTAGATATGAATATAAATTAATTTGTTTTTTTATAGTGTTGCATTTTTTTGGTTCTTTAGTATATTTTAGATATACTAGAATGATATGCAGAGTAAGATATATGTTAAATAGCCTAGACCTTCTTAAACCATTATTTGTTAGCGGGAGTTTATTATCCTCCTAGTTTTATAAAACTTGAAGAAACTTTAGAGGACCTCTGTGCAAGTAAATTTGCTAGTTATGTACACGAAAAGCCAGAAATACCCCTCAGAGTTCGTTGAAATTGCATTTCGTGCCATATAAAAGTTTTGAAAATGATATTCCAACAAAGCTACAGTCTTGTCACGAAACCTAGTTGTTGCAGAAGTTAATTAAATCAACTTTTAGCATAATTTTATCTACAAGAAGCTGCACATAATTGTATTTATAAACGATATTATATGCTATGTTCATAAAGAAACTTTGAAAATATAGACGTATGAAAGCTAAATGCAGCTGCGCTGTTATATTAACATAATAGTAACAAATAAGTCTGCATTTAATTAAAAATTACAATAAAAGGTTGTTTTAAGTTGTATATGTTCATAAGTACGTTCAAATTAATATAAAGTTGTAAACGTGAAGTCAGCTAGAGTTAATGTCGAAAAATTATATACAAAAGGCATACACATAAAAGGAGGAGTAAGGCAGGGGTGTATCCTCCCACAGACACTTTTCAGTAAGTATTCGGAAGTCATCATTCAGGAATCATCTCGAGCAGAAACATCCGCCGTGGTAGTAAATGGAGTTCCTATTAATAATTTAACCCTTTACGGAGCCGTGTTGCATGTCTGCAACATACCATTTAAGTTACGTACGTAAAAATATACCAAAGATAGATCGATCGTTTTTACACAGCGTTGTACATCGGCAACGAAGCAGTCTAACTATTTAGTAACTGACCAACCAACTAGATGGCAGCACTTGTATTTGTTTGAGCTATTGAAGTGACGAACACGCACCAACCGGTTTGTGCCGTTCGCGTTCAATTACGAGGAGTGATTTATTGTGGAAATTGGTGGTATATTTCTTGATTTATCGATTGATTTTGTTTTGTTGCATAACTACAACATTGTGCGTTAGTGACTGATTTTTACTATTGTATACTTAAATCTGGTATTTCTTTTTACAGCATCAAACTGAGTCGCAGATTGCGTAATTTGATTGCTCAGGACCTGGAAGCTATACTTGGAGAGTGGAAAGATAGTGAAGATGGCCTAAACTTTTCAGAAGTCAACGATATCGCAAATCCAATATTTGTCTTACAGCCTAACCTAACCTAACCTGACTTGGAAAATGAATTTCAGGCTGCCAGAGCCTCGGCAATCATTTTTCAGTCCAATACCACTGCAGAGGATTCCAGTAGCACTATTCCGACCATAGCTTACCCTAATACTAGTTCTGTAGCGGCTCCAAGTACATTTAATCGTGTACCTAAGACTAATATCATATGGAAAACGAAATGTCTAAACCCGAATGACGATCAACTACGTTTTTGTGAATCTGAAGTTTTACCACCAGAAATATTACTTTTGGATACTTTTGGATACTCCTTTTAGATATTACTTTTGGATGATATTACCTTTGGATACTACTTTGGATACCTCCTCCTCCAGGAATTTTCTTATTTGTTTACTAACAACATTATCGAGCTTATACGAGATCAGACTAATTTATCCTCCGTACAAAAAGATGCTAATAAACCTATAACTGTAACAAGTCAGGAAATCCGCTAATAAATAGTTCACATGCCAAATATTAGCTTCGCTTCGATAAAAGAGACAATGTCGTCGAAAGGATTTGAACTACTCAGACAATCTTTGCATTTCACTGATAACAGTTAAATGTTACCCTATTACCACGTCGATTTTGATCGATTTTTTAAAATCCGGCCTTTGATTGCGGAACTCAACGACAACTTTAAAAAAGTTCCCCTTAAAGCACATTTATCCGTTGATGAACAAATGTGTTCCTCAAAAACTCGAAGTGTGTTGAAACAATATTTACCCGAAAAACCTCATAAATGGGGGTACAAACTTTTTGTAATATGTGGTGTAACTGAATATGCGTACAAGTTCGAAGTTTACAGTAGACAGGAGAAAAGATGCGCAGACGGCGAGTTTCATCTAATGTGGTAGTACGCCTTGCTCTCGATGTGCCTAGTAATCAGAACTACCGGCTGTTCTTCAATAATTATTATAGTTTGTTACCCCTTATTGAATACTTATCCAGACGTGGCATTTTGGCTTTCGGCACTCTAAGGAAAAACCGTATTTCCACCTGCAAACTGCCAAATGAGAAAAAATTCAAAAAGAACCGCGCGGTATATCCATACAACAGGTCGGTAATTGCAATGGAGTTGACGTAGCTGTGGTGGTTTAGAGGTGGATTTAAAATAAAATTGCCACTTTTACATGCAACTTTGCAGGTATCCTATATCTGAAGTAAGGAGATGCGACAAGCCCCGAAAACAATATATTTCCTTCCATTCTAGCAGAATGTAATCGATATATGGGTGGTGTCGATCTATTAGATTGTGTCATGGGTCATTTCAAAATACGACTTTGTAGTAAACGCTGGTGTCTAAGACTTTTCGTCATTTTTATCATTTTTTGGACATGGCTCTTATACAGAAGAATAAACACCGACAACAAAAATGCCAGTAAAATTTTCAACTATACTGAATTCAGAGTATACGTGTAAAGTGATATTGAATGCCTAATATATATATATATATATATATATATATATATATATATATATATATATATATATATATATATATATATATATATATATATATATATATAAATAAAAATTAAATGCTGTTCGTTGGTAAGCGCAACACTTGAGAACGGCAGGACCGATTTGGCATTTTTTTTTTAATGTTCGTAATAGTCCGAGTATGGTTTTTAGGGAAAGAAAAATTGGAAAAGTAGCCCGAAAAATTGTAAAATTCTGAAAAACTGAAAGCGCTTTCTGAAATGAAAACTTCTTTAGGCGCGTTTTTGCTGTGGAGTGGACGTAAGTGAACCGTCACGCTCGGGTAGGTGAGATGCAACATGAAGACAATATGTAGAACTTAGTATAAGTTAATAATGACCCTAATACATTTTTTAGATATTTATATAAACTTGAATCTAAAGAATTTATAACATATTTTAGCTTTCATAAGCCTATTATTTCATTCTTAGAATATAATAGCAATGAAGAAATTCAATCAGAGCAAAATTCAACAATATAATTAATTCACAAATATAATTGTTTATTTTGTATATATATATATATATATATATATATATATATATATATATATATATATATATATATATATATATATATATATATATATATATATATATAACCAGTTGACCAGTGAGATATGACCAGTTGACTTGGTCTTCCTCTGTTCGTTTCGATTCAGCTGTTTCCCTGTGTTGGGCTCGAGCCCAGCTGACGACGGCTGTGAGGCCAGAAACCGGTCCTGGGAGGTACTTGTCTCGACGTGGTGGCGGCGACTGATTTGAGACGAGCAGTGGTACGTGGAAGTACGGATGAAAAATTTCTATTTTTCAAATATCTCTCTCCACGGCCCCACTACGCTATCCTTTGAGCAAACCTTATACCTACATCCAAGGTTGTGGGAAGAATGTATCGCGAAGTTTTTGACTGCCGCGAGCATTCACCGTAGGATGGCGCGAGTTGCATTGAGATTGCGACCCGCCATCGATATGACCAGTTGACTTGGTCTTCCTCTGTTCGTTTCGATTCAGCTGTTTCCCTGCGTTGGGCTCGAGCTCAGCTGACGACGGCTGTGAGGCCAGAAACCGGTCCTGGGAGGTCCTTATATCGACGTGGTGGCGGCGACTGATTTGAGACGAGCAGTGGTACGTGGAAGTACGGATGAAAAATTTCTATTTTTCAAATATCTCTCTCCACGGCCCCACTACGCTATCCTTTGAGCAAACCTTATACCTACATCCAAGGTTGTGGGAAGAATGTATCGCGAAGTTTTTGACTGCCGCGAGCATTCACCGTAGGATGGCGCGAGTTGCATTGAGATTGCGACCCGCCATCGATATGACCAGTTGACTTGGTCTTCCTCTGTTCGTTTCGATTCAGCTGTTTCCCTGCGTTGGGCTCGAGCTCAGCTGACGACGGCTGTGAGGCCAGAAACCGGTCCTGGGAGGTACTTATATCGACGTGGTGGCGGCGACTTATTTCAGACGAGCAGTGGTACGTGGAAGTACGGATGAAAAATTTCTGTTTTTCATATATATATATATATATATATATATATATATATATATATATATATATATATATATATATATATATATATATATATATATTGGAAAATTAGAAGTTCTCACTTTTATCGTGTAGTCATAAGCACACACCCATTTTTTTCTCTGGGATTTTTGTATGAACTCAAGACCATAATTCACGATTCCATGTAGATGCGTAATTTTTGTTTTGTTTTTCATTGTTACGGTCTTGCAAAATTTTCAGGAAAAAAATTCAATTACAAAGGAACGTTCGGAAAATTCGGACAAACTGTAAAAATCATAATTTTTGAACGCACTCTCGATCATAAGGATAGGAACTACATATTTTTAATTGAAAAGAAAGATCTAGAGAAAAATCTGGAAAAATACATTCCAATCTAAATAAAAAAAAAATAAAATGACATTTGTCTTTAATTTTATGTTGTTTCGCATTTGAAAGTCGACCAGAATGAGGCAAATCAACTACCATTTCTCGACACCTCTTTAAACGCTTTATATCATTCATATGCCCGTGTTTTTGACATGCAGAATTCACCGTAGGGCTTCTGCAACATTTTCAGCGATTCAGCATAAGAAATTTCGTTCGACGCACAAAATTTAAAACAAACTATTTGTACAATATTTTTATTCATAGTTAACGCATAACACACACTTGACGTCGACTAACAAAACCAGCTGATTGATGTAAACAAACTAGTTGATCTATCGGGCTTAAATTGGACATCGTAACTACGCACAATGCTACAGGAGGCACAACTTACAGGAGAAAAGAAAAATAATATTTTTATAATTAAAGAATATACACCATTTAGACAGAATATATGAAAAATATTAAGTTCTCCAAGGGTGGGAAACTTGAATTGATTTAATATCCAAACATCTGTGCAGATTTTCTTGTTGTGTCTTCGTCTTGCCATCAGACTTATTAATAACCATTTAATTTACTTGAGCCTTTTAAAAAATATTTTTCAGATTGAAATTACACATTTTTTTCGGTTCTTTTTTTAGGTGGAAATTACGAAAATAAAATCACTTTCCACAATATATTATAAAATGTCTTCGTTAGACTATTGATTCTTAATTTTCGTATCGAGTTTCATTTTACATCATAAAAATATTTAACGTGTTAGTGACATTCAAGTATCGTTGAAAACTAAGTTTGCGAACTTCTCAAGTCGTTTCTGTTTATCAAACACCTCAGAAATAGACATCGAGGCTATATATTTTTGTCATACTTTGGCTTTTTATTGGCATAACGGCATGTGCACGAATGGGATGTGTTGACTGAAAGTCAGTGCCAGAACTAGTTTTTGTTTATTTTGTCTCGGCAATTTCGTTCTCAGAAATGCATTATATAAAAGGGGAGCTCGCCTAAGAAGACGAACCATTGTTAGAAAATTGAATTTGTCGAGTTTGGTTTGAAAACTTGGTGTTTGAGTCCCTCAATTTTACAAAAAAAAATATGTTTGAAAAATAAACAAATACAAAACAAAAATACAAGCGCTCATTAGAAAAGATTAAAAACTTACAGTACATCAAAAAGTTGATATTAACAGATTTAGAACTAGATTTTCTTACCATAAAGGCAAAAAATATTACCTATGCTATAACCAAGCAAATCAACACATTGTTGATTTCAATGTGTACCATTCACATAATTTCATAGAGGAAAGAATTACCCAAAACAGTTTGATGGTTTAGCAAAAACGATTCTTACTTGAATATAATATATTATGAGGGTTGCTATTTATGTATTACGAATTGGCAACAATGGCGCCATCCAACATATACATCGTAAAGTTTGACATTGTTGACTGTGTACGTACTCAGAACGTTTTGTCATACGGGCGCTATTTGTGTTGTTTAGTGACTTAAAAATGTCATCTCAGTCAAAAAATGCAATTAACTTGTGAGAATTTTCGTGCGATGGTTTACTACGACTTTCGACGTGCATTATCTCAACAACAGTGCATCGATCAACTCACTTCGACTTCTGGCGATGAAGTACCATCTAAAACCACTGTATATCACTGGTTTAGTTAATTCGTGTCCGAATCGTGGACGTCGTTCGTATTTATATACAAAGAGGCTGGTGTCGATTGGTGCAAAGAAATGCTCAAAAAATCCCATCATGATGCGTCAAAAGCTATATTCAGCATTATCACAAGACGAACCTTGGATTTATGAGTATGAACGCGAAAGTAAACAGCAGTCTTGTATGAGTCTTTCAAAATGAGTCAAACCCAACAAATGTTATTCGTGCAAGAAGCACTTCGAAGCAAATGGGCGCCGATTTATTTGGTATAAATGGACATGTGGCTACAGTGCCACTAGAGAATCGTAGAACGGCCAATTCTACTGTACAATGGTACACAACCATTTGTTTGCCAGAAGTCTTGCCATCACTCTTTACCATGACACCACGGGCTCTCACACATTGGACCGAATAACTCAATATTTGACCGGTCAAATCATCGAATTGATGGGTGTATTGTCCTGATTTAGCACCCAATGATTTCTTTTTGTTCCTGTTCGTGAGGAATAAACTACGTGGTCAATAATTTTCGACGCCAGACGGTTGATGAGTTCAAAATGCATATTTCGAAGATACCTCAATCGGAATGGAAAAAGTGCTATGAAAATTGGTTTAAACGTACCGAAAGGTGCATCGACTAATGATTCAATATTTTGAAAAACAATAAAACCATTTTCAATGATAAATGTTTCTTTTTATTTAGTATTCTGGATACGTAAATAGCAACCCTCGTAGAAAAGACTTAAAACTTACAGTATATCAAAAAGTTGAAATGAAATATTCCTTTCTGATCGAAAATCGATATACTTCGCTCAATGATTTTTCATTAAACATTTGTATGTCTTCCAAGGAATACAATTCGTCGAACTCTGCAAAATAGTCCTCTGTTTCGATGATGATGTATTAATTTGAGGTGAATTTCTTTCCAGTCAGTCATTTCTTCACGTTCGGAAAGAGAAAAAAGTCAGAGAAAGCCAAGTCCGGAACGTAGATGGATGAGAATCAATTCGTAGCGCAAAATTAACTAATTTCGCAGTTGCAATGGTGGACGAACGGACAGGTGTATTGTCGTGATGAAATATTACTTTTTCCTCTGAAAATGAGTCCATTTTTTGATAAACTCTTCGTGAAATGTAACTAAAAATGCAGCATAGTACTCTCATGTGATCGCTTTTCTCTTTTCCAAATAGTCGATTAAGATGATGCTTTGTGAATCCCCAAAAAAACAATAGTTATGACTAGAGACAAGACTAATTAAAAAAGATAAGTGAATAAATCATAAAAAATCGTTAAAAAAGATAAGTGAATAAATCGTTTCGTGTAATGGCGGGCGCCATCACTTTAATTCATGAAAATTTCTGCAGCGCTAAACGTTTTATAAGTTAATTCAATTGTTTTTTGTGAGTACATTGGTTTGTTTCGTTTTTTTTTTAAGTTGTATTGTAAAAAATGACAATATGAAGTAAACACAACGATAAAGGTCAAATATTAATTCATTTTTCTATAGAACGAGTTCAGTAGTACAACTATGACTCTACTGAACTCGTACCGGTCTCGGGCAAAAATCCGCTCCATAGTCATTACCTTTCCGACCGACAGAGGCGTCTTTGCCTTTTTCGTGGTACTTTCGCCAAGTAAAACCTTCTATTTTAATTGTTCCTTGAATTCCGATGTATAGTGATGAATTCATATTTTATCAACGGTCACGAATCGTCACAGAAACTTCATTGGACTTCGCCTATATAAGGCTAAACTCCGCTGAGAAACGGTTACCTGATTCCGTTTTTCGTCAAGCAAAACACGCACAAATATTCGAACAAGTTCCGTACACATTCGAGATGGTTATTATCTCAACAATCAAAATATCGTGAATTTTGTTGACCTTTTCCTGAATATTGAGCTCAACGAGCGTGTTTTTGAATGCCGAAAGTCACTCGTGCTGTTTCGACCACATCGAAACTCAGTAAACCACTTATGAACCATGAAATGTAAAGGAGCGCGGTTATCAAAATACATTTTTAACTTTTCTTTGGTTTTTACGCAAAAAGTAGCATTGATTTTTTGCATGATAACAGAAATATGAACTTATCTCTTTTCGAAGTATCAAAACACAAAACTAAATATCGATCATATAGGATTGAAATTCATGAAACCTTACTAAAAAGGAATCAACTTCTCAAATATGTAATCACTTTGGAATGTATGCTCTATCCTCGTATATGAATCATACAGTTACATTTTATATGTGTTGTTGAATGATGGCTGTGTTCATTAAAGAGTGATGCTGCATGTTACTTCAAGATCTCACTCAGCTTTTGAACATACTGTGTGTTATTTTTATATGCATAGTCTTTAGAAAGAATTTCCTTTTCGTTGCAGTTTTATCGTTCAAACATGAATAATCTTTTAACTCTTTCTATCCATAAAAAAAACACTGAATTAATGACATTCAAGATATTTGAAGGGTCCAGGGGAAAAACGATGTAGGTCTTTTTTGCAGTTTTTGGAAAACCGAAAAACAAACTTTCAAGTCATCCCAGCACTATGATTTAATGAAATTCATCATTCTGGTGAGTTGATATACTGCTACAAACCCTTCGCTAACAGTTTGAAACAAATAATCAACAAAAGTAACCAATAGGTATTAAAAAAAACAAAAATTGCATTTCAGTTTAAAAGATTTTTGGTAAAATACCTAATATTTATTAAGAAAAAAACAACAATAAATTGTTAAAATGTATAAATATAAGATTGGAATATTATAAAATGTGAAAAATATTGTAAATAGTTAAAACCATCAAAGATAAAGATAAAAAATTTTTTTTATTTATTTAGGTAGATATGAACAAAAAATATTTACCCACCAATTTATAAAACAGTAAATACTTAATGTTAAGTACATACAATTTTTTTTTAATTTCTTTAAGCTTCCTATTAAATACCCACGCGTCAAAAGATTTTAAAAAAAACGCTGAATTAATGATATTCAAGATATTTGAAGAGTCCAGGGAAAAAACGATAAAGGTATTTTTTGCAATTTATGGGAAATCGAAAAACAAACTTTCAAGTCACCCCAACACTATAATTTAATGAAATTCACCATTCTGATGAGCTGATTTACTGCTACAAACCCTTCCCTAACAGTTTGTATAAAAATAACTAACAAAAATAACCAATATGTATTTAAAAAAAACAAAAATTGCATTTCAATTTAAAAGATTTTTGGTAAAATACTATTTATTAAGAAAAAATCAACAATAAATTGTGAAAATGTATAAATATATGATTGGGATATTATAAAATGTGAAAAATATTGTAAATAGTTAAAACCATCAGAGATAAAGATAAAAAGATAAAAAAATGGGGTACTTATTTAGGTATAAACAAAAAATGTTTACCCCCTAATTTATAAAACAGAAAATATTTAATATTAAGTACATACAATTTTTTTAATAAATTTCTTTAAGTTTCCTATTAAATACCTAGGTGTCAAAAGATTAAAATTTTAAGAAGTAGGTATGTAGTAAAAAAGTGTGACTATAATAAAATTTTTGTTAAAATAAAAACTAACAGTAATTATGTACCTAATATCTTCGTAATCGATGAAGGTATCTTCGCTATTTTTTTCAAGAGTGTAGTCTATAGGAAGAGTATAATAAAAGAATTTAGCTTTAGCTTCATTCGCTAAAAATTTCGACAATTGTTCCAAGTTTTCGTATTTTAAAGATGAGATGGATAATGGGCCATTATAAACGTTTTTAAGAGTTGTCATTGGCTGTCTCATTCCTTTATTTTTACATCTTTTCTGAGCCTCCCACAATACTTTATTTTTAATTATGTTCTCCAGAAAATGCAGATCTATGGAAAATATACTTTGATGAAGTGCTAACGATCTGTAAACGGGGAATGACTCTTGTTGGAAATGGACACTTGCCCTTGTAAACAGGAGTGAGGTAATCAGTCCATGCCTTGAAAAGAGATTGTTGACAGTTGACCACAGTAAATGGTGACGGGTTGCTTCAGATGTCCCTTATTACCTCTCTCCAGCCTTCTGGCAGTTCCGCGCTAGCCTTTTGATTTATTTTGCTCATCCCGGTCGCATTTTACGTATAAATGGCCACGACCCGGGAACAAAACTTGAACATTTTCAAACCTTTTTTTTGAATGAATAAGGAACTGCTGGGAGCGCATAACCGTATAATTTTTATTTTGACCCGCGCATGCGTCACAAAATTACTAACTGTTTAACTGTTGGTGGAAAAATATTGGTGACGTAGTGATTTAAGAAAGAGCAGACTTGTTTATCATGAGCATGACATAGTGATTTAAGAAACAGCAAACAAAGGTATTGCGCATGCCCCGTGGTAGAAAGGCTGGTGGGACGAATAGACATTTCCTAATTCCTTCTTCCCTGATTTATCTGTACCTGTTTTATTAAAATAGGTTTTTCAGTGATTTTTTGTTGACATATCAGATTGGCATTTAGCAAAGTTATAGTTTCACCAAAAAGCTATCAGAAGGTGCAAAAACCTCAAAATCAAAAAACAAAATTGATCTTCATCGTTTTTCCCCTGGACCCTTCATTTTATATCAACTGTTATATCAATGAAAGATAATTTATTAAATAGCGGAAAAAATGTTCCTCCGACTGACAATGAAAAATAGGTATGACTTATAAAGCCTTTCTTATTACACAATAAGGACGTTATCTGAAAGTAAAACGTCAACGTTTCGGTCTAACTCTGCGAAAGACCGTTTGGAATTGCGTTACATTTCACCGCCACCTTTGTGAGTAAATTTCGTATCGTCAGAGAAAAAGATAGTCGACGTGAAGAAAGACCTTTAAAGAATTCCAACAAGAAAATATATTAAATTTACTTTTCGTCTACGATTTATGTGTCTGTTAGCGAAGAAATGACGCAATTCTACAAATTAAATTCTATTTTAAGCAATAATTACCTTAGCAGATAAAGCTAATAAAGGGTTTCAAATTGAGCGTTTTTTTAATTCTTGAATAAAACACAGAACTTGCATTGATTTCAAAAAACTTTTTATTGATAATTAAGACCTAGTATATGACATTTAAACACAAAAACTAATATCTGCCTAGAATATCTTGGCGTAACTGTAGCTCTATGTCCCCAGTGACTCGAATCATTGCATCGTTTAGTTCAGGAATCAATTGTGAATTGTTTTTATAGAGCTGGCTTTTCACGTAACCCTAAAGAAAAAAGTAACTGTGTCAAATCACATGGTCTTGGTGGCCAGTTAACATTATCGTTTCTTGTTATAACTCGTTCAAGAATATTTTTGTCAATAAATCTATTGTTTCATTAGCAGAGTGAGGTACAACGCCATCCTGTTGGAATCACATATTCTTTGCAGCATTCTGAAAAAAATACGGTCCAATTACACTTCCTGGCCATAATGCACACCAAACAGTGACTCGTTTAGGATCTAAAGTATTCTCATGAATCAATCGTGGATTTTCCTCAGCCCAAATGCGGCAATTTTGTTTATTAACATAACCACCAATTTCAAAATGTACTTCATCTGGAAAGATAATTTTGTAAGAAAAATCATCTGTTTGACATATTCAATTGACATATGCACGACGTTTTGAATAATACGGGAGCTTTAGTTTCTGTGTTATTTGAACCTTATATGGTTTCAGAGTGAAATTATTTCATAAAATACGCCATGTTGTGGATTCACTGAGCCCAAATTGTTGTGAAAGTCGAATAATGGAAATTTATGGGTCTTCAGCAACACTTTCACGTATCAAATCAATATACTCTTTAAACGATCACTATGATTATACAGGGTGTTTTCAAAGTTTAGTTATTTATTTTAACAGGTTGTAGAACTCGTAAAAATATGTAATTTTTCCAAAAATAATGTAAATAAAAGTTGCAAATATTATTAACAGTTACAAAATTTTAAAACAGATCTGACTTTTTGATATTCTCGACCACTGCATTGTAGAACTCGCAAAGAGAAGTCAATTTAGCAAAAATGATGTATATAAAAGTTGCAGAATAACAGAAACAAAAATGTTACAAAAATTGTTCAAAATTGTCACCATTTGATCGGTTATCACAAAATACACGCCTCAAAAATAAAATCCCGGTGTCCACGAATAAGACCACAAGCGTTTTCGATACGTTGTTGTAGTTCTACCACAGTATTTACTTACCAATTGTAATAAACTAACTTTTTTAAATAGTCCCACAGAAGAAAATCGTAGGGCGTTAAATCTGGGGAGAGTGCAGGCCAAAAAATGGGTTGCCCTGTCCATTGCGCCCTATCCATCTATTTGAAAATTCATTATTTAAATGTTCTTGAACTTCTCGTCTAAAATGTGGCGCAGCTCCATCATGAAGAAACCACATATTCTGTCTAACATTTAAAAGAACATCTTGTAATAATTGTGGCAGATTGTTTTGAAGAAAGTCTAAATAATTTTCATCTAATACACCAGCCCAAACATTTTTTCAATTCATTGAAAATATGTGCTGCAAATGGGTTCTTTTTACAGCATGCGGATTTTCTTTCCAAAAATTCCCTTTTCTTACCAAAAATAGCAATCCAGCTGCCCTATGTGTAATCACTGGTTATTTGTGCCCATGATTTGTTTCTATATCATTATTTGTTCTATATCATAATCTGTTACTTGTGCTCTGACTTTGTATTTGGTTACATATTTTGCTGCTATTGTTAGGTGATTTCTTTTTTATTTTGTGTATTATATTTATAATATTTGACGGGTTGGATATGTATAAATAAATAACGAACCTAATGTGTTGACTGTATAATACAAGCTGGCATCTTAAAAAGCTTTTAAATAATGTGAAGGAACAACCTTCACAATTTTGTAAAAATGAGTATAAGATGAGGATGAGAAAACAATATCTATTTTTTTTCAGTTAGCTTAAGGCTAGACAAACTGACACAATATCCCCTGTTTTCTTTGTTTTTAAAAAAACTGGAGAGCTTACAAAAACGCTTACATAAGTGCCGATGGCATCACCTTTTCACAAGGCTCAGGCAAAACCAAATAATATTTTAGATTGATTTTCAAAAATATATGTTGGGTTGATATGAGAGGAAAACTAAAAAGAGTAATATAAATTTGTGAAACATTTACTTTTTATATATTCACTAAACAATATTTAATTATAGAACACAAAATATATAAAAACAGAGAGAGGGTTATGCTAAAGAACTTCAAAGACGTTATATAGAACTCTTCGATGCAGACTTTTCTAGATTAAACTTTTTTAATATATATTTCTTCATTAATTTATTTTATTCAATTGGGCTTTTGAACAAAAATTTTTTATCATAAATGGAAAGATCATATATAAGTTTCATAACAAAAGAATTTTTATTTTTATATTTTTCCTTATAATTAAAAAGTTAAATCAAATTGAAAATAAATTTTCAAACCAAGTACCCTATGACACGCCGACAATTCCCGAAAACAATCGGAGCAATTTCTGACCTCACACAATGTACCGAAAGCCAATCGGTTCGGCTCGCGGCAATTCGCCCTGTTTCTGAACAGACGTTCCGAAGCAATCGGAATTTCGGGTAAATAAAACAATGTATCCATCTTAGTCATCGCTCTATATAGGTTTAACCTACATATTTGACTGCTTTTGTTGGTTTGCGATCGATTTGAAAACATACTTGCTTTTAATTATTATTGAGGGTTTCGGTGCTGTTTTCGACGTTATTCTCATATATCTTTACATAAGATATGGAGGCTCAAAGGTAAGTTCAGAATGAAATCAGATTATGGTTCCTTTTGTTTTTTGCAATCGTTTTTATAACTTTTATTTATAATATTTAATTCTTGTAGGGATAACAAATTAACGTGCCAAATTTATAAGAAGGAATATTCCTGTGTGTCCGCAAAGAATCGAGATGTAGCAACACAACTGAGGATAGTAACAATAAAAAAGCCCTACAGGATTGTCAATTTTGTAGAATAGGAATAATAATATTCAAGAATTAGACAAGAACAGACAAGAACAAAATTCGGCTACCGATTTGGAAGGTAATCGTTTATGAATAGTCTTATAGTGACGAAAGTTTTACAGGATAATCTAATTTGTAGATGGTCGAAGAGTACAGAAATTTGTATGATTAGTTGGATTAACACCAACTAGTTAAATTAAGAACTAGCAAGCACTTTTCCATGGAATCAAAACAAACATCTGAAGGAGTATGCAAAAAAAAGAAAAATAGAAAAGCAAACCTACTTTCTAAACAAAAAGTTTATTTATATGCTAAATAAAAACAAAACAGTTAAAATATTTAGTGTTTTTCAGGATTTTGGTACATTTCATTTATTGATTGAACATATTCATTTGATAAGGTATGTTTAAACAACCAAGGTTAGAAATTTATTATAGGCATTGACGACTGATAGTAAGCTGACAGTAGGTGGACTTTAACAGGAGAGTGCCACACTTTGACTATAAGTTTTCCATTAAAAAAAATGGTTTAGGTACCTTCTCTTATTTGGGAAATCTCTGGCTGGTCATGCATTACAGTTAGCAGCCAGATTTATTTATATTTGCAAATATTATTAAATGAAGAGTCTAATGTGATGGTGTGTAAAACATGTAAGGTGAAAAATCGCCATCGTTTTAAAAATAGTGAAAACCTTAATTAAAGCAATAATGTAGTATGGGTGGGTTTTTTAAAAATATTGTTAATAGAGTTTAATGTGATGGTTTGAAGAATCTGTGTGATTTTAAAAGTATTGCAAACTTCAATGAATACAATCAAACAAATATGTATATAATTTTGGGTAGTGATTATTTTATTTTGAATTGATTATTAATGTAGTTTACATATTATAATCTACTGTAATATATTATCCATATTATCCTAGATGGGTGAAGTTTTATGTATATTTAACAGTGTATTTTTTATTGAAATAAAATTAGTGATTTAAACAGTATGTATATGTTTTATATATGTCTAATTATGATTTATATTGTTTTTTTTTTGGTCAAAAAATAATTACAAAACTAGAAAATATCTTTTGGTTACTCAATATTTAATATTTTTCTTCGGTGGGTGTTGGATCTTCACTTCTCCGATGTGTCCACATAAGTAATGCTAATGCATGTTTACAACCACCTGTCATCAAATATATACAAAATATTACTGCTTATAACATTATATTTTTTTTTGTTTGAGTATTGATTACATGCTGAAGCTACACAATCGTGAAATTTTGGGTCTCTTGGACTTTTTTTAATTTCTCAATATTAATCAAGGTAACTGTATAAGCTTTACTCCGAACTTTGTGTTCTCAACATACATGTCCTTTTACCCTGCAAATACCATTTTTGCATTTAAGTTGAACAAAACCTATTGCCTTGTCACCGTAACTTTCTCGTGACACCCTACAAATAGTTTAATTATATTTAATAGAAATATTTTGTTTCTTATTTACATTTACATTATTATTATTTTAAAAAAAACTTACATCGATGCCTTAGCACCTCGAACTTCAGCTGAATTGAACCAAATGTCATTTTTTTAGAAAATCTGTAACCATAAAAATATCCACAGCAGGTATATTATCAGAATTAGCCTTTATGAACCCTTTGTCACATATTACTGAACTAAATTAGTAATCAATAATATTTTATTCTGTACTTAACCAACAATAATTTTGACAGTATATATACGAATAGAAGCCGTTGAAAGTACTGATATAAAAACACTGGTATTCTGACGTTACAAACATAGCAGCCAATCGCGGCGCATTCATAGTCACGTGATTTTATTTAAAATTTTGTACATTTTAATTCATTTATAACTAATTGTAACAACTTTTTAAAAAGTTTTTCGCATTGCTTATTAATATTATTTTTGATAAAGTCTAAAAATAAACTAAAAAAATCGATAATTATTTTTTGTAGTATCGTTACCAAGCAATCGCTGGGAGTCAAATCCGATAAATACTGTTCATGTGGAAGCATAGGTTACAGAGTTTTAAAGTAACAACCCGAGACGTGCATGCATTAGCGCGATAAAAGAGCCCTTTCCTTTGAAGAAATAACACTCTTCAATTAGTCCTGGAGTTAAGTGTAATACTACCCGATAATGATCCTTTTGACATCTAGCCTATGAATATTACATCAGGTGAAATCTTGAAAATGTATTCGTGACTTATTCTGCAGAAAGAACTGCTTTTGCTTTTATCGTCGATACATACACGGATCTAGCCAGCCTGTCGACTGTCGCTATCGCAGATTTTTCTAAAACCTGCACTCTATGATGAGTTAGTTGTATGCGTCGATGTGATTTGGACGAGCTTGCAGATAGGACCATTCGACAGGCTGCAACATTTTATATGTTTCAGATATTTGATATGATAGCATTGGCGAATACAGGCGCTACAGAGAAAATGGGAAGTTTAATTCAGGCAACAATTTTAACACCACAGGCAGATGCAGAATTGATAATGACCTGTCTACATTTTTTGAAGCCACTAAGGGCGTAAGGCAGGGTGATATTCTATGCCCGGTGATTTTCAATTAAGTATTAGAAAGAACCCGACTTGAAACAAAGAAATATCTATAATAAAAGCTGTCAAATAATAGCATATGCCGATGACAACGCTACACTTGGAAGAAGTTCTCATGGCTGGATCAGGCTGGTAAAATGAGTGGACTTCAAATTAATGACGCCAAAACAAAATACATGTCTATAACAAAACAACAAAAGGCAAAAAAAATAACATCAAAATTAACTATAATATCTTCAACACAGCGAATGTGCATTGTAGAACGCCGGGCGGGCTTTTACAGGCGTTTCAAATTTTATTCCAAGTATAACTTATACCTGATATATTCTTGTAAAACCGGCCCTTGAAACGTCATAAAACCAAATTAGAAAAAAAAACAAAAAAAAAATGTTGATAAACAAATTGTTTTCACGGTTGATTTACAGGCTGTATTAATGGCACCCAAGTCAAATATCAGTAGTCTGTATTATAGAACAAAACTTCAAGTACACAATCTTACGTTTTTTAATCTAATGAACAAATACGGATTCTGTTATTTATGGAACGAAACTGAAGGAGTTTTGAATCCTGAAAAGTTTGCAAGTGTTTGGGTCGATTTAATTGAAAAGACAATCGGGCAGACAAAACCAATGGCAGAAGGCGAAAAAAAAGTAATTTTTGTGTGTCTTGCTTTCAACAGCTATGGACCACAACATAATAATTGAACAAAAGTTTCTTAAAGTTGAGCACACTGAAATGGAAGCAGACTGTATTCATTCCACTATTGAGCGGGCTCGAGGAACAAACTATCAATGTTTCTACATATTATGTGAGTGTCTGCAGAGTTGCTAGAAAATAAGCAAAACCTTTCGGCGAATCATATTTGAATTATGCGTTTTTCAAGAAATTCAATGAAGTTCAGTTCTTTAAATGCATTCGTCCTGGATGTGGAAAACGTGATACGAAAGTAACTGACATTCAGGCTCTACGGTATACTCCAAGTGGTGACATATATTTTTCAAACTGCTACACCCTGACGAGTTGAAATTAATACCGCAAAGAAAATCATCACAGGTTACACTGTTACCTTTTGCTCAAAATCACTGCAAGGATATGAGCTTTTTTGAGCACCTGCAATACTGAAAGTATTTACACATGACTGAATATGAGACATGTTACAGTATGTTTCTATTTTTGTTTTAAGTTATTTAATCAATAAGGAGGTCTAATTTCTATATGATAGCTTTAGATGTTACAAAATGTTCCAATTTTTGTTGTTACTGATTCTTTATAGACAAAGTCTAATTTTTATATAACTTTTTGAAAACTATGGAGCCACTTACCTATTGTTATTTTTTTTAAGTTTTGTTTGTAAAAGTTTAAAGTAGTAGATGTTTATATTTTGATATTGTGTCCTGAGCCTAGAAACTAAAGATTTCAAGAACAATTTTGTTTCGGATTAGTAGTTTAATGATATGTAAGTAGTTTCTTACAAGGTTATATGTCTGTTTATTAATTTTGCCTATGTTTTTATTCTCATGAAACCAAAGATTTATCCTAACATCGTCATAATATAAAACTTCGTATATACCACACTTGGAAAAAACCCAGCTAACTTCTTTTAAATATATTAAAATCGCTCAAGAAAATCTACTAAGTCACAAAAATACCGATAAAAAATGAATTATTAATATCTACTTCTTGTTTCGGACTTGATTATAGGAAATAATACAAATAAACAAACTATAAATTTTACTTTTCCTTATCAAGCAATGCGAATCAACTTTATGAAGATTCTTGCTTGTCCTGCAAAGTTTCTTAATATTGAGTTAGCAGGTTTAAACTCTAAGCCGACGATATGGCAATCGCTTAGGAGGAGGGCCATCTTAAAGGAGGGAAATTAATGTACGATACTGAATGCAAATTGCAGAGAATAGAGAGGGATGGAGAGCAGTTGTCATGAAGACCAAGTCTCTTCATGGCAGTGTGTGGGTGTGTACAAGAATTGTGTTTGTGCTCAGTAGCACAAGTATTAAAATGCCTTACAATATATTTTGCAGTCGCAAACATTACAGCTAAACAAGCAAAAAGTATATACATTTTTGTGTACAAGATAAGTTATACAGTGAGTTTTCAATTTGATTCAAATATTTATGATGGATATTGTATAATTATTATTTCCTAGTATTTGTTAAC
>JARFXV010001239.1:600000-772500 GCA_031761425.1 Cosmopolites sordidus | reverse complement strand
TATATATATATATATATATATATATATATATATATATATATGTATATATATATATATATGTTTTTAATATCTTTTTAAATCAGTCAATTGACATTTGGTAAAAATTTGTTTAGGTTAGAAAAAACAAAATTTTAATGCTACAGAAAAATATCAGTTTAATAGTTTAATTAATAATTAATTTATTAAAATAAATAATAATAGTAGTTAATGTACATGATAATAATAATAATCAATAATAAGTTGATAAAAGCTGAAATTTTAAATTTAGCGTTTTTGATCATTAGCGCCCTCCCAACCGCTTTAGGAGTTTGAACTCCGTTGCAGACGTTCTTAATTAGTCTTAATACAGCCCAAGAAAGAAAAAATTCATTTCAAATTTTCATTTTAATAATAAGTTTATAAAATCAGATAATTAGCCATTCTCGTCATTAACGTCCCCGCAACAAAAACAAAAAATTAATTTTAAATAAATAATCTAAATAAAGTTTATAATAATATAATAATATAAAAATCAACTCCGAAGAGGAGTTGCGGGAATGTAAAAAATAAATATAGACTCGTTTTTGAAATGTAAGTCCAACAGACTTGAAATTTGGCAGGAATGTTCTTCATGCACCGTAGATGTTCACAAAAATCAACTCCTTAAGTGGGTTGCGGGGACTTAAAAAATGCACTCTTTAATTTGAAATTTGGAATTGTATCATTGTGAATCCCTCGCAATGCTATCTTCATGAAATTTATAGAAAAAAATTATCAAATAACAGGTAAAAGCTATAGAATTTTAAAAATAATTTTAGCCGTAAAAAAATCAATTAGTACTAAAGTTTAATTTAGGCCCAGAGAAACCCATAACCCCATAACAGCTAGTTAGTTAATAAGACACCACTACTCGTATGTATCGATACAAAATCTTATGTCGATTCGAGCGTTAATCCAGTGACTCCAGAATTACCGAGGTGTCAATAGAATCAAAAATTATTAAAGTCGATAAAGGCGAGATAGATCGAGATGTTATATACAGGAGCTTTTTCAATGAGAGATCTAAGTGCTTGAAGATGATTGTTAGTGCTGTAGTTTCTTCTGAATCCTGCCTGCTCTCCTGGATGATAGAACTCCAATTCAATCCCTCGCGAGGATTTCACCTTATCGTGGTAAGAGAGGTTAATAGTTTTCAATGTCCAGAAAACAATGCCAGCAGCCAGCTTAGCTACTGGTAGGGCCAGCCATGCCGGTAAGGTTTTGAAGTAACTAAAAAAAAGCTAAGGAAGTTCATATCAGCAGTGTTTGATCCCGTTTTAGTTGCCAAATTCCTTCAAAATCCATGCCAAATGTCGAAGCTCAAAAAACGGAAATTTCGGGTGGATAGAACTCATAACTCTGAATCATTCTCGGATCAAACATCAGATTAAGCATCATATAGGATTTTTGGATTATATTTGAAAATCTCTTTGAGTTTAATATTTCCTTAGAGTTAAATTAGAACAAAAAGTGTATTTCAATTATCAAATTGTGATTTATTGCCTTAGATCTAACTTCCAAGTAGCTAGAGCTGCACCATTATGGAATGATTTAAAAAAAAATCGTGATCTATAATAAGAGCCTATAGATCGAGGTTTATATTATTTCGTCTATATTTGGTCTTTAATCTTTGTATACAGGTATTTCGATTAATAATGTCGTTTTTTTTCGCAAAATTTGAGCGTTTATTTCCATAACAGAATAAAATACCTTAATAATTATCCATTAATTATCCATTATCATCGTTAGCTATTATTTTTTCTCATTTTTCGGTCAAACAATGGATTCCGAGCCAAAAGAACTTCTGTTTTTTTTGGGGCCAACCATTCATCAAGCCAAATGTTCACTTCTTTGTAAGAATGTGTTATTCTTAACGTCGGTGCTGCATTGATCGGAATAAGTAGTAGTCCAAGGAGTCCGGAGAATTCGGCATGACAATATTTGTCAGGTTGAAAAATTACTTTATTATTTGGGAATTTTCTGGTCGTTTTTCCTTCAATGTTCAGTTCAATTATATCAATTGTTGTCGGTATCAATCGCGAATAATCGTTTCACCAAGTTTCAGCAGTTCGTAATACACCGCTCCCCTACTATCCTACTATCCCACCAAATATACAGTAAAGCCTTTTTCAATGTATATTGCGCACTGGTTGTCATGTTGAAGGCTAGTCTGGGTCTAACCATATTTTTTTATGCTTTAAGTTGTTAAAATTGATCCACTTTTCATCATCTGTCCCAACTCGATACAAAAAGCCTTTTCTGTTCTGTCTGGCAAGCAACATTTCACAAGTGGTTTTTCGCCTTTCAATGTCTCTTTCCTTCAATTCATATGGAACCCATTTTCCTCCCTTCTAGATTGTTCACTATGCGTGTAGACGTTCGAAAATGGTGGATTAGGCAACATCAAATGCTTCTGCCAACTGTTTCCGCGTATGCGATGAGTCTTCATCTACTAATGCTTGCAAATCTGCATCTGCAAATATTTCAATTATCCTATACGCCCCTTGTCTATTATATTAAAATCACCACTTTTAAAGCGTTTAAACCATCGTTCACAAGTTTTTTGGCGTTAGAGCCTGTTTACTATACGCTTCAAACAACAATCTATAACTTTCATTAGCTAAGCGTTTTCTTCAAATGAAAAAGAAAGTTATTAAACTTCTCCGCAGAAGGGGGATACATAATTCGACATATTCAAAGCTACGAAAAACTTCTTCTTCCGTTCTTTTCACAATGATAACACTGGGGATCAGCAATTTTGTCGACTTGGATCTGTGACTTGTTTTTGACTAATTTTTCATCTCTGAATTCAAAAATATTCACAGTTTTTTCCTATCACATCAAGTTCTTAAGCTACAGCATACACCTCATTTTACTTTAAAAGTGTACATACGAAAGGAAATAAGGTGAGATCTGACCAAATAGATTAGAATATTTTATTCATACAGAGGTTAACATATTATTAAACGTTGTGATTATACAAAAAATAAATAAAAGATATTATGGTAAAAATTTCTTCTTATAGCTTTTCCTGGAGTGTTCAGTTTGTGGACATTCTCGCTTGATGCTCCAACAGTAGTCAGCCATCATACTGACATCCCATCGATGATACCGCGCTTCCATAACCTTTAGATCTTGGTGGAATCGCTCGCCTTGTTCATCACTAATCCAAGATTTTCTGGGAAATTAGCAAGATGACTATGTAAGAAATGCAGTATGATGCACATGTTGCAACCAAGCTTTTTAAAGCTCTCCAAGAGTTGTTGAACAAATTCGATGTAATTCGGGGCTCGTGTATTTTCAAGAAAGTCTTTAACAATATTTTTAAAAGCCAACCAAGCATTCCTTTCAAGTTCGGTCATTGTTTCAGTGAAATTTTCATCTTTAACGAGTTGCCGAATCTGTGGACCATCAAACACACCAGCCTTTATCTTTTCATATGACAGGCTAATGAATGCCGAAATGATATTCTTATAGCAGTCTCCTTCAATTGACAAAGCCTTAACAAATTCATGACGAAAATTATGAAAAAAAATATTTGAACACTTTTTCGTAATTTTCATTATTTTAACTGCATTAAATTTTATGACTATATGACTATATATAAAATTTTTAAACAAAACTATAGCATAATTAAAGCAAAATATAAAGTATTTTCAAAAGTAGTTATTGTATATATAAATAAAGTACGGATTTGTCATGGGAAAAAAGTTTTTCTACAGTTGGTTTTGTTAAATTGAATACACAAAAACAAACTAATTTGGTCTATCTTAACTAATTATATAAGCGACTGATATTTGTTAATGTTTTTAGTATAAGGGTTAGAAAATGCGCTCGGAAATTGAAAATTTCAAAAGAAATGGCAATTGAAAGCTTAATTTATTTACCTACATCATAGTGAAGTGAAAAAACAACGAAGAGCTGGACACACTGAAAATGAAAAGAAGAAGGTAAAAAGGTAATGGTGTTAGGTTTAGAGGCGCATCAGCAACTAGACTATTTAGCGACGTGGGTTCAGAACCACGGTCGTCAGCTAGCGACAAACCCAGGTCAGCACCCCCTCAGGCTATCAACCTTTGGTTATGTGCCTACCCATAAGTCTCGGAAGCCCACCGACTGGCGAGTGACCAACGTAGAACACTTCTCAAAAGGCATCCGGCCTTACCCAGCCCTTAACTGGCGTGACTGAGGGGTGATTCGTTGTCGGATTTTACACTCTGGCCTCGAAAAGAAGAAACGACGATCAAAATCACTCCCAGTTATAATTCAAAGAAACATAATGAGTTCCGTTATAAAAAAATGGCTTCATTTCAAGTCGAGAATTAACCAATGATATTGCTTCCTGTTTTGAAATAAATTTCACACGAAAAATAAGAAATTATTTTCATTATTTCAAAGGGATTTTCATATAAAGGGAGGAATACCCGGAAGAAACCATTTATTAGCTAGAAAAAAGACTCCAGTCTTTTTTACTGAGAAAAGCAAGTTTTGTTAATATAGTTCCGATTTCTGTTTATACACTGAAAAGTACTTGGGTTTTTATGATGTTCGGACGACATCAACTCATCATTTTCAAACGTCCTAATCGAGTCCTCTGATCGAGAGGAACTGATCCCGTCAACATTTCGTAAAGCAAAATATTTCTCAGTACATAAAAAGAAATAGACCAACTGATATACACTCAGAAATGTTTTAAAATAATCCTATTTTAAAGTATTGTAGAATAAAATATAATATATAAAGGGGAAAGAAAATATTTGAACACTTTTTCGTAATTTTCATTATTTTAACTGCGTTAAATTTTATGACTATATCAATCCAAACTAAAAAAAAAAGTTCAGAAGAAAAAATAAAACCACGCTGGATCTTCGAAATACCATTCTCACAGTAAAACAACATGATGGAATATCGTAGCCTGGAGGACTTAAGTTGGGACTGGAAGTTTAGTAACCATTGATGAGATCTTAAATGCTCGGTAGTATTTGGACATACAACAACAATACTTCTTCGCGAACCTGAAATATATGTACCAGATATGTACCAGTATCCTCAAATATCAGCAAGATAATGACCTAAAGCACAGAGTGAGAAGTTATATCATGTAGGGGATCAAAAAGTGAAAAAAACCGAATATCACTCTTAAAGACTGTATCACTCTCCAAATGGACAAATATATCAAGTGATATAACGACAAAAAAATAGTACAAATAATACTGAGGCGGTTGCAGGTGATAAATGATACAGTAAAAAATACTGAAAGTTTTTTTGGCCACTTTTAAAAACTTTTTTCCGTTCACAATTGTTATTTCATAACCTGTTATTTATTAAACTTTATATTCTGTTTTAATTGTAGTTTTATTAAACATATTTTATAGTTGGATTGATATAAGATGGAAAATAAAGAAAAATAAACAAAACATACGTAAATACTTGTTTTCTCATAAATACTGGTTTCTCGTAAATATTCAGGTGCTAATTTTTTCTACTCTTCCTGAAGAGCCAGTTTTACTTGCTCAATATTAGAAATTTGATGAGGCGCTACATTTAAATGGTACCATAAATGTTCAATCAATTGTATCGGGACTTTGTGGAGAAGTTTCCATAACTTTTGGGCAATTATATAACAATAAGCTCTTAATTTTTACCGCTTTGTACTTGGGGTCGTTGCCTTGGTAAAAGATAAATCGTTCTTCTATTCCCAATTTTTGAGCAGTAAACGAGTTTTCTCAAAAAGTTTGTTATTATCAGGTTTTGTCTTAATATGTCAAGATAAGTATTTCGGTTCATATTCTCTTCAATAAAACGAAAGTTACCAGGTCCTTTGGGGGCATGCACCTCCACAATATTACGGAGCCGCCGCCATGTTTAACAGTTGCTCGAAAATTTTCAGATTTTAATCTACTTCGTCAGAACCAAAACTGTCGACTTTACCCTGATTCGCGAATATCACATTTTTCCAAAATGAAAGAGCCTTATCTCTGTGCTCTTCAGCAAATGCAAGGCGTTTGATTTTGTTTGCCTTGTTTACATAGAGTTTCTTTCGTACTAGGGTAAAGCGGAGCTAGTTGATCATAGAGGCATGTTGTGCAACCGAAATATCTCGAAAACTAAGCAACCTACAATAAAAGTTTAAAGGCGAAAAGAAGGGGTTATGGAAGATGAATATATAGCGTGACTAACACTTTGTTTATTTTTCACACAGGTCAGGTCATCATAATGTTTACAGGTCATCATAATGTTTTTACTATACTCGTATAAAAACACTTAATAAGGAGCATATAAGCATTTAAAGATTACTTAATTATTGTTCTTTCAATTATAGATGGTTATTTATTTTTAACTCTTATGACTTCTTTATAACCTAATTTTTATTTTGTTGCCTCAACTGAGGTTAGTTGAGCAAGGCTCGTTCAATGCTTGCTCAACTAGCTCCACTAGATGTTCATTGTAGAAAATCAAATTATTGTTTAATAAATTAATAACCATCAATTAATTTGTACATGTGATGATTCTACACAAAGTTTACTAATTGAAATTACTTATATTGATAATTGTATTACTGATTATTATTAGATTTTAGGATGGAAATTTTTCAATTCAATTCAATCAAATTCAGAAGAGGACGAGTACGCTTTCTGGTTTGTTATGAACGATTTTCTGATAGCATTCCTGGAGAAAACTGGATTCAGTTTCAGATTTGTAAACAATGATCCCATATTAAACGTGTGCCGGATGTTGGTCTAACCTATGTTGGTGTTAATTTTAATAGAGACAAAAATGATTAATAAATTGGAATAAATTAGGATTATTTGTCATCTAGCAATATTCTTGATATTATAATTAATTACTGTTTTAATTTAATATTTATATGCGTTATAATTGTTCTTAAATATATAATTTTAAATATAAAAAGTGTAATAATAATCCAAAGATTGGAAAGATTTAATTTTTGTTTGATTTTTATTTTATTTTTCCAGAGATATAATAACAATATAAGTATGTAATAATCATAATAAATAAATATTTGCTTGTTGATTACAATTATTTTGTCTTCAGATCATTCTATACAGTCATCAAGCTTGAGCCATTGCTCAACCAGTGCTCAAGTTCCTCAAAGTGCCAAAGTGAGGCACTTTGAGCAACCTGAAACGCTCTCGCATTTCCGACAATAACTTTTAAATTTGTACTTCGGATCGTTTTTACACCGCTGGACGTTTTGGAGAAGAATAAATTACGAACCTAACACAGTAAGAATCAATTAAATCCGATACATATTCTTAATGCTATGGGAGATCAAGCAAAAACTTGCTCAGCTAGCCCCGCTCTACCCTACTTAACTATGTAAATTATTTCTATGTAATAAATTTCTAATTGTTTGAGGACTAGTTTTTTTTTCTTTAAATGTATTTCTACCTCTTCTGCTAATTTAGGATAATTTTGGGATAATTAGCAACATTGCGTAGAATACAGCGCTCATCGTTAAAAATCAAAATTAAAATCAAAATCGCTCAATATTAAAAATTTTTCTTGAAGCATTCCTCACTTTATTTTTTATCCTATGGTCATTGTTATAACGTGTAATAATGGTTTGCACTGTGGTGAAATTTTCCACTTTTGTAATGGTGAATCGCCAACTCTCTCTTTACACTACACTTGTTTGGCTCCTTTTCCATTAAAGATGCAAAAATGTGAAACTTACAAGTTTATTAAAACTTTCCCTTAATGTAAAAAATTAATTCAGAACTGGACAGCTAAGGCAAGATTTTTTATTGCAATAAATTGACGGTGAACGAGTTTCTATTAGCCTTTAACAAATAATTAAACAATGTTTTCCCAACAAGTTTATTATTATAAGAATTTCTCATTAAAAGCTTTCATCTATAGCCATCATTCCTTAATTCTACAAAGAAAAATGTATAAAGATTGTTATTTAAAAAATATAATCACGTAATTGAAAAATGGTATGGTATGTTGGTAATGTTGGTAATCAAATGTATTTGTACTGATAATGTTAAAAAAAATTAAAATATTAAAATAAAGTAAATCGGTCTATTACTTTTTTGTAACTTTTACAAATGTACTAAGTAGCATATTCATTACTATGTACTAAGTAGCATATTCTAATGAAAAAATGCAATATTATTTTGATAATCCTAAATAAATCAGACAATTGACTAAATAATATTATATCAAAAAACTATTAAAACTAAAAAGGCAAATCAATTTTGTTCCTCAATGTTGTAAAAAGCCGTGACTATGAAACACATTAACTGGAAATACAACTAATGTTCACACTAAAATATTATGTCTTTCTCAAAATTCAATTCCTTGAAAAGTTTGATTTTTTTAATTTCTTCTAACTTAAACAAATTTTCAAAGAATTAATTAATACGTAAAGACAGTAAGGAAAAAATCGACGATTTCAAAAACTAGCTATACGCCAATAACCAAAAAAGAGGAAGAAAATAAATCCCGATCATACAAACTTACCGTCATCGAAATACGGCAAAGCGGACTCGGTCAACGCGATAACGCAGATCGCCACAAGCAGCCAGCCGATCTTCATCTCGTAGCCGGTGAACGCCGCAAAGCGTACTGAGCTACTAGCGTCGGATTGAGGCGTCGAATGAGAGAGCGTCCCGATGCGGATGGAGTCGAACGCAGCGCGTTATTGGAAGGGCATGCGTTCCGTGTGACACCCACGACAATATGGAAAGTTTTTCTCCTCTGCCGTTCCTAATTGATTGGGTGTTAAATGGTAATCCGAGGAGGGGTTGGGGGTTAGGTTGAGGAGAAGAGAGGCGAATAAGGAAGTAACTTCAGTGCTTTGTTGATTATTGCAGGAAAGATGTTAAATGTACAGGGATTTTTATGTTATAGTTATATTTTTAAAATGGCTGTTCGTAACTTCGAATTATATTACAAAACTTTATGGCAATATGACTGATAATTTAATAATAGTAATACCAGAGTGTAAGAAAAGGGTCCTTCAAATTGAGCGATCTTTTAAATTATCTTAATTTTTTCTCTCAATAAATCAATTGTTTCATTAGCCGAGTGAGGTGTATGGCCATCCTGTCTCAACCACATATCCTCTAGATCAATATTATTCAATTCAGCTCCCAATCATCTCACAATATCGAACATCATTCACAGTTGCAGGCAGCATCACCAACAGCAGTCTGAAAGAAATACGACCCAACTACAGCTTGTAACCAAATAAATCCCTTATTCAAAATTAAAAAGAGCAAACTGTACTTATTACACCTTTGGTCTCATATTGGGCGCCAATTTTATGTAACGAAATTGTTTTCTTCAAAAAAAAAGACCTTCTAGTTACAGCGACAGCACGACTCCGAGTCCGTTCGCCGGAGGCATTTAGGCGTAGGTCACGGATGGGTTGATCAGGCACATTAATAGGGCGCCACCCAGTTCTTTAAAATTACTCAAAATATAAATAAACCCTAAAACTGGGAAAAGGTTTGGTCTTGGTCTTTCTGTAATGGTATTAGACATTTAATAAGCACAATCACAATTCCAGCGAACAACAAATAGAACAAAAATATAAAAATTAAACAGTTATAACAAAAAGATCAAAAGGGTCTAGTGATGGTATCCACTATTACCCTATTTAACTAAGCATATCAAGAAGCAAGTTTGATCCTAACAGGCTTTCTTATCCTATTAGAGGTATTGTCTAATATACAAAAGATTTCAAATTAGACTATGCTAAACTAACTAAATAAAATTGAATCAAATATAAGCAAGTAAATCAATTAAGATAAATTAAACCAAATTAAACCAAGTTAAAGTAAATTCAAGTAAATCGGATCAAATTGTATAAAGTCATTACATGGTGGTAGTAAGAATATTAAGTAAATAACGTAAAAGATTGATGGAAATAATAATAAAATAAGAAATAATAATAATATATTTTCTGGCCTTATTTTGTTTTTTCACGCTGCTCGCTTATCGAGCCTCTGGACTGTCCCCTTATTAAGATGCTCGTTTACTGGGCAGTTCTGTGTCCCGAACAGGGGGGTCCTAAAAGGTCTAGAGTCTACCTTGACCGGGTTTTACTATAAGTGGGCCCCAAAATGACCGAGTTCTGTAATGACCGAACTCTAATATGACTGGGTTTTATAACGACTGGGCCTTAAAATGACCGGGTTCCATAACCACCGGGCCATAAAATGACCAGGTTCTATAACCACCGGGCCCTAATACCTCCTATAAAAACACAAAAAGAATAAGCCTGAATAGGGCTTGGCCAGCTAATATACTTACCTCTAATGGTACGGCGTGAAAACGTCTGTTTAGCTCGAGGTGTGATGTTAGACCTCTCGGCCGTTCCATAAAATACCGGTGCGTCCTCAAATAAGACTCGTGCAAAATGATTTTACCTGTAGCGGCCGATAATTATAAACACTACAAGCTCCTGACCATATTGCACCCCAAAAAGTGACTCCTTTAGGATGTAAAGGTTTCTCATGAATTAATCGTGAATTTTCTTCAGCCCAAATACGGCAATTTTGTTTATTAACATACCCGCCAATTTCAAAATGTGCTTTATCTAATAAATAAATTTACTTAATAAATAAAAGCTTTATAGTGAGTTTGCCACTCTCACCAAATTGCATTAAACTAACTAACCAACTAATCAACTAACTATTTCTAACTAACCATTTCGCTAACCAAGTTAGCATCATTACAAAATGATTAAAACTCAACAAATATAATCTGATGTAACTGATAATGTCAACTTGGCTAATTTATATGGAATGCGATTTAATGTGTTATATTATTTTGTTGTTACAACTTTAAAATATAACTATACTTATATTAAATATTATAACTGAATAAACAATAGTTTTATGCAGAATTCTTGTACATATATATCATAACAATGATTCTAATATCATACATAGAATATTTAGGAAATAGATAGAAATCTTATATCCTAGGTTGGAATAATTCATAACCTGAAAGAATATGAATTATTTTATTTAGTAGTAATGATGATTGGATAAGTAATGTTTGAATGATTTCAAAACAAACAAGTTATTAATAACAATAATAATAACTCTCAAACAATTAACTTCACAATTCCTTACATCCGCAGTATTTCTAACACAATTATAAGAGTGGAAAATAAATACAACATAAGAACAACATTTAAAACAAAAAATACTCTTAGATCTATATTAACAAAAACT
Organism: Cosmopolites sordidus; assembly: GCA_031761425.1. Classification (NCBI taxonomy): domain Eukaryota; kingdom Metazoa; phylum Arthropoda; class Insecta; order Coleoptera; family Curculionidae; genus Cosmopolites; species Cosmopolites sordidus. The sequence continues at coordinate 761,266 of JARFXV010001239.1, read as the reverse complement.
AAACCAAACAACACACAAGAAATACCAAAAATGTGGTTTATAATATTCCATGCGAATGTGGCAAATTTTATATAGGTGAGACATCTAGACCGTTAGATGTTAGAATAAAAGAGGGCATTGGGTTTAAATTACGTAGTACAGGTGTGCAACAATTACAAAATAAGTTATTTTGAGTCAGGCACAGGTTGCGCGTGGTAATTGGAAGATTAAATATGTCCATTTAATTTTAAAATAGTGTCGAGAATAATTTATAATAGGATATTATTTATTTTCTTTAATAATAGTGACTGGGTATATATGAAAGAGGTCCTAGAATTATTGCCGCTAATATAGTAACTTTTAAATATTATTATATATATATATATATATATATATATATATATATATATATATATATATATATATATATATATATATATATATATATATATATATATATATATAGGTGAGACATCTAATTTTATATAGGTGAGACATCTAGACCGTTAGATGTTAGAATAAAAGAGCATAAAAACCTTCTTAGAAAGGGCGATTTTAATAAATCTTGAGTTTGTCAACACGCATGGGAATCGGGTCATAAAATCAATTGGAATAATTCCAAAACACCATTAAAAGAACTGTTAACAAAATACAGAAGATTAAAAGAAAACGTTATAATTAATTTAAATAAAAATAACTGTATTGCTAGGGCTTAGGTAGATTTAAATTCAATATGGTTCCGGATTCTAAAGAATACAATTAAAAACATTTAAGTATTTCAATACACAATCACACAGTAAACCTCACCTATATATTTTTTTTGGTGGTATGTCACTGTCATTAAAAACTAATTGCCAATGTAAGTATCATTGACATACATAAAAAAAAATATTTACTTCCTATCTTTTCAGAATTTATAGAAATTAATATAATTTATTTTTAGATTCGTTTTGAAAACGGGAGGAGAATACTTCCCGAAACATTAACGTTAAAGTTTGTATATTTTTTTCGAGCATGTTTTATATTTTTAAATTTTTGTTCCCTAGGCAAATTTATTACAAAAAGAATCACTGAAAAATTTGTCTCCGTTTGGTTTTTTGTTTTTACCCAGTGATTCTTTATTTACATAAGAACAGATAGTTTTGAAATTTTTTGAGTTTTCGATCGTGGAGAAATACCCAAATAAAGAAAATTTATATATATATATATATATATATATATATATATATATATATATATATATATATATATATATATATATATAACTGTCATTTAGTCGTATTTGCGCTCTCTCTGTGTTTGTCCGAAAACCTTTTGAACGCCCCTCATATTTATGTGCAAACATAAATTGTTTTATCATAAAGCCAGCTAGAAATACAATTAATTCAATTTATGAAAATCATAAAAATTCTAGTCCGCGAATCACATTATCCTGAACATATCCTTCCCAACACGGCAAAAATTATTTTATTTTACAATCCTAGAAACACAATCTTCATATATAAAATATTTTGAGTATAAACAATTCTTATGACTCAATACATTAGGTTTAAGTTTTGTAATTAATTCTGACGAAATAAACCAACAGCTCTTTAGTAGAAAATCAAGGGGTTACCAACATAGAATCTACTTATCTATCTTGCCACCATCTATTATTTCCTCGGCAGTAAATCAACTCAGATCAGTTTAGTTGCTTTCCCATTTCCATCCTCCTTCTGTGTCTAATTTTGAACCCTTGTAAATTTATGAAAGTTAATTGGACAAACTACATTTCAAGTGCATTAAATAAACCTTTTAAGGGCATTGGGTTTAAATTACGTAGTACAGGTGTGCAACAATTACAAAATAAGTTATTTTGAGTCAGGCACAGGTTGCGCGTGGTAATTGGAAGATTAAATATGTCCATTTAATTTTAAAATAGTGTCGAGAATAATTTATAATAGGATATTATTTATTTTCTTTAATAATAGTGACTGGGTATATATGAAAGAGGTCCTAGAATTATTGCCGCTAATATAGTAACTTTTAAATATTATATATATATATATATATATATATATATATATATATATATATATATATATATATATATATATATATATATATATATATATATATATATATATATATATATATATATATATATATATATATATATATATATATATATATATATATATATATATATACATCATCATCAGCCGGTGTCAATCCACGGCAGGATGAGGGCCTCTTCAGCATTCCTCCAACTTTCACGGAACTCTGGGCTTTCCCCTGCCACTCAGGTCCAATATACTTAACAATGCCATCCGTCCATCGAGTTTTCGGTCTTCTTCGTAGACGTTTGCGATCCACCGGTATCCACTCCAGGATTGTCTTGGTCCATCTGTCGTCCCATCGCCTCGCTATATGACCTGTCCATCTCCATTTTAATTGCTTTACTTTTCCAATGATGTCATACACTTTCGTTTATTCCCTAATCCATGTTCAGGGCTTTTTGTCTCATCTTGTGATGCCAAGAATTTATCTTTCCGTTCCTCTCTGTGCTACCCGATTTTTTTGAATTAATTGCGATATGAGTGTCCAGGTTTCACTTCCGTATGTCATGGTCAGACAGGTCGCACTGACCGAAATCTTTTCTTATCAGGCAAAGTGGAACTTTGCTCTTAAACACTATGTTGAGCCTGCCAAATGTCTGCCAGCCACATTTAATACGCCGTTCTACCTCCAGGACTCCATTGAAATCCTCTGCCCAAGATGTAGAAAGTGGTCCACAACCTCCAAATCCCTTTCTAAAACTGAAATTATTCTGTCCTTAGTAAATTTATTGAACTCTTTTTCAGGTTTATTTTTAAGTCAAATAGTCCCACCAGCCCTTTGCAGCTCTTGTATGCGTCAGTTCTTCTAGGTCTTGTGAATGGAGAACGATATCATCTGCAAATCTAAAATGGTTTAAGTTTGCACCATTGATCTTTATACCAGCTTGTTCCCAGGACAGGCAGATAAAAGGATAGGCGATATTGCGTCACCCTGCTGTATACCTCGCTCTACATTAATTCCAATTTCCAGATCATCAAAGTGAATTATCGCTGCAGCTTCATCATACATGGATCCCACTAGGTTTACACAAGCTTCTACCTCCTGGCTATGCAATGCATCCATTACAGCCGGCTTTCAGATTGAGTTAAACACTTTTTCTGTGGCCTGCTGTACAACCTGGATGTGATCAATTGTACTGAATCCACTTCTGAATCCTGCTTGTTCTCTTGGTTGTACATCATTCAGTTTTCTTAATACTCTTTTAGATATTATCTTGGTGAGAATCTTGTACATCACTGATAGGACACTTATTGGACGGTACTTCCTTAAATTTTTATGTGCTCCTTTTTTATGCTTTTATGCAGCTTTTAACATTTCGATAATTACACTGTCCTTTCCTGGAGCCTTGCCGTTTTTCATCAATAATATAGCATTTGTTACTTTCTCCACTAGGATATCTGCCAAAAGGACTATCTGCATTTCTCACTATCCATCGTTTTTCTTATTAAATCAGTGGTCTTACAGGAAACCTGTCTGTTTGAGACATTTTTCTTCTGGTGCAATTGAAGCAACTATTTCAGGCACATTGTTAATGATTTCTTCATATTGAACTGATATTTCCATATCCCCCGAGTCTTCTAACACAGCAAACCGCTTCGACAAAGCATTCTCAAAATCGCTGCCCCTCTGCAGCAATTTCCCAGAATCCACTTTGCCCTTCTTTGACCTTACCATTATTTCGCGCTCTCTTCGACAGTTAGTCTAACTTTTGCTCGTATCATTCGATTCGAATGTAGTAACTTCCAACATTAAAATTGTTAAGGACAGTACAATTGCAAAATATTGTTTATCGTTGGTCATGATGTAATCAATTTCACTTGTGAGTCCAGGTGGATTTTTCCATATCAAATTTCTGCTAATTTATTTCTTATAGAACGAATTCATTCTTGTCGAACAAATTGTTCTTGTCCTTTCTGTCTTTCCTCCTGCAAAATCGTTTAATCTGTCACCTCTATTGTCCCGCTCACCAGTTTCATATGGGCCAGTTGCATTTTTACCTGCTCTTGTTCCAATTCTGGCATTAAAATCAACCATCAAGGTTTTGTACCTACATTTCTCCTTGTATAAAAGCTGGGCCACATCGTCAAAAAATTCGTCAATTTCCTCATCTCTATGGCTTATATGGTGCATAAGCTTGGACGATTTGTATTTATATACGATTTGTATTATTTACATTTACCAAGGAGACGCCCCTGTATGTGACGCCCCTGACTAAAATATTCAATTATTAACACAAAAAACAATTCCAACTAATTGAACAATACCGAATTTCACGACTTTAACATAAATCGTTTATAAAATATTGCGAAAAAACCATCTTCAGAGTTCCCCCTTTAAGGGGCTCTAGCCCCTTTAAGAAGAAATTTTTGGGGTATGTATATAAACACCCTGTATATATATATATATATATATATATATATATATATATATATATATATATATATATATATATATATATATATATATATATCTGCTATATGCTAAAGTCGTGAAATTCAGTATATTTCAATAAGTTGGAATGGAAAAACGTTTTTTGTATTAATAATTGAGTATTTTAGTCAGGGAGTACCAGAACTGTAGAAAATGAAGAACGAGTTTTAAAAAATGTAGTAGAAAACCAAAATATTTTGACGATATTTTCAAACACCCAACCACCAAACCACAGAATATATATATATATATATATATATATATATATATATATATATATATATATATATATATATATATATATATATATATATATATATATATATATATATATATATATATATATATATATCTGCTACATTTATATATATATATGTTTTCTGCTACATATTTTAAAACTCGTTCTTCATTTTCTACAATTCTGGTACTCCCTGACTAAAATATTCAATTATTAATACAAAAAAACATAATTTTAATCCTTAGAGTCACCTCCCAAAATATTTCGACGTTATTTTCAATCACCCTGTATATATGGAATTCTTTTTAGCTAGACATTTCTTTATGTTTGAAAAAAGAAAAATAGAGAGATATCGCAGAGAGTCATGTCCGGTGAATATGATAGATGCGCTGATGAGGTGCAACAGAAAACGAATGAGTGGGTTCATTGTCGTGGTGAAACAGCATTAGTTTCTTCGCCAAATCCGGACTTTTTTAATCAATTGATGGTGAAATTTGATGAATAATGCAGCATAATATACTTTCCTTTTTCCAAATACCATATGAAGATAATGCCTTGCATATTCAAGAAAACAGTGGCTATGACCTTTCCGACCGATGGAAGTGTCTTCACCTTGTGCTTTGACTGTTCATTCGTTTTTGGTTGAGTGCAGTGATGTATCTAGGTTTTATCAACAATTACGAATCGTGGCAGAAACTTGTTCAAATTGTAGAATACATTTCTAAACAACTGTAAATTAGTAAACGAACTTAATTTACGAACATTTCGTATCGTCCTTGTATTTAAGGAAAATATTTTCAAGGAGATTTTATTATTAAATTTATTATTTATTTATTATTAAATTTATGTGTCTATTTTATAAATTAACAGCTGCCATACAAAAGTTGTCCGAAAGTTAGAAACCAATTTTCTGCGTGTGACGAGCGACAAATACGGCAAATTGTTTTATCAGAAACAGAATCCCTCATGCAAAAGTTTAGCGGTTAAAAATTTAAAAATTCTTAAACCGTCAATTTTCAAGTTTTAAAGGAAAACTTTTAAATTGCTGAAACGTACATTATAATTTATATCGGCCTATTTAAATGACCAGCATACCATAAAGTCCGTTAGTAGCTAAAAATCCCCCATCATGAAAGGTCCAACTATATTTTTATTATTTTTTCTGGTACCCGCAATATTTGGTACTGGCTATATGAATCATATATACGAAAATAGAGAACGCTTCATCAGAAATGTGGATATACCTGTAACAAATATTACACAAGAAGACATACCAGTAAAAGAACGAAGGAAAGATTCAGTAAAGTTGAATTCCAAACAGAGTCTTCTTATGAATCAAATATTGGACGCTTACTCGCTAACTAACGCAAAAAATGAATTGTGTAGAAACCATTCTCGTACATTTAGCGTGGCATTGAGACGATTCGAAACTTGGGCCCTTAATAGTAAGTATGAGTAAGTTAAATCTCGTGACACAACTCAATTATAAAAACATATATAGAAAATATATTCGGACTATCTTGTTTTTCTTTACAGCCGAATTGTCTAATATTGAATATAAATATCCTCCAAGCTTGTCTTAGTGTCTTTATTTCTTGCTCCTTGTGACCAACTGAGCCCCGCTATTCTCTAGACATGGTCCATGCATGTTATCTGTGGACTTTTTAACTTCTCTTTCTAATTATGATCACTTATAATTGATATTGTTTCTTCCTGCATCACAGTACCTCTCATTGTGGCCTGTCTATGACAATTTTTGTTTTTTTCTTCATTATATCCCGCCTTTTTGCGATCTTTTATGTATTCACTTAGTTTTCACTTAGTAGTACTATGGTGTACCAAACGTGTTTGCGTATTTTGAGATGCTTAAATGTATACTTTATATGATAATACGAAGATCGTTCAATAAGACCTTAGAAAAAGATAAACAAATTATTTTAAGTAGATTTTTTGTATTTTTGAAGTGAAAACTTCTTTAGCCGCGTTTAGAGATTTTCGATAGGGGCAAAACTTATAGGTTCGCGTCTCCGACATGGTACTGTTGCGCCTATTGTGTTTTAAATGTGCTTTAATGTATTTTGAATTAAATTTTGTTTTAGATAATCATTATTTTAATTGTTTAATTGCAGAATCACGGTGCAGTACAAGAATGAGTACTTAATATGCTAATATTTTTTATTATTTATTATTATTATTTATTAAAAACAGAACATTTATTTTCGAATATTTCCAATATTCATACCATAATTAATTTAAAAATTCAAAAAAAACAGTTATTTCAAAGTTTTAAGTTTCCACTTTTGTCGGCAGTCCCCATGACCGCCTAGCTTTTTTTCTACATAATCTCCTTTTAGCTCTATATACTTTTCTAAGCATTTCTTCAACTTTTCAAGCCGTTTAAAAAGCAAATTTCGGAAGGCAAAATAGGCATCTGTGTGAGCGATGACCTCCTCATTCGATGTGAACCGTTGTTCGCTAAGCCACTTTTTTTGCTCCAAGTTTGGAAATAAAAAAAGTCACTGGGTGCTAAATCCGATGAATAAGGTGGATGTTGTAATAATTCGAAGTTTAATGCAATGATAGATGATGAAACTGTATAGACGTGTACCCGTGCATTGTCTTGATGGAAGAGAATATTTTTCTTTTTCAAATGAGGACGATTTTTCTTGATTTCTTCTTTAGACCATTCTGCGTGCATCCCAAAAAACTATGGCCATAACCTTGCAGGCCGACTTCACCGTCTTGGCCTTCTTCGGAGCCCGTTCGCCTTGTCCTTCCATTATTCCTTTGTCTCTGAGGTGTAGTAGTGTATCCATGTTTCGTCCACAGTTATGTATCGATGCAGAAACTCATCCGAACTGCGACAAAAAAACGGCAAAACAGCCCGATAGTCGACCACACGATTGCGTTTTAATTTTCCACTGAGAGCAAACAACGCACCCATCTTGCCGAATTTTTTTTCCATCCAATTTTTTCGTGCAAAATTGAAAATACTGTACCTTGCCATAAGCCTGTTGCCTCATCTATTTTGCGCACTTTGATTCTTCGGTCACTTAAAACCGTGTCATGGATTTTGTCAATAATTTCGGGAGAAGTCACTTCCCACTGGACGTCCCGAACGATGTTCATCTTTTGTGCCACGTTTACCCAATTATTAACAATTACAAACACAGGAGCAGACGTGCCATGAAGGTCATCCAACGCAGCTTTGATCTCTTTCCATGTTAAACCTTTTAAATATGTGTTTAATTACTACTCAAAACTCACTTTATTCCATTTTTCTAAATAAATAAAAGTTTTTTGCTTCAATCAGCAATAAAAATTAAATCATGTGATGAATATAACCGAGGCTTTAACAGCTATCTGGTGAATGATGATGCTTACTAAAAACAAACCATTTTCGATGCTACGAGTACCATCTCTTGGATGTTCTAAGGACTTATTGAACAACCCTCGTATATACTTATCTTTGAGCTAGTAGCTCTATTTCTCTTCGGTACCCCGATGAGTCTATGAAGAGGAATAAGTCGACAAAGCCAGTTTTTATCTTTTCTTCACTGCTGAAATTTTTCTCGCAACAAATGGCCCATAGACCGGAACATGTCACAATCCGACGGAACAAGGTTGGGGCTGTATTTTGGGTAAGGAAGAAGATCAAGGTCTAATTCGTTAACTTTTGAGGTGGTCACTGTGATATTGTGTTGTCTTGCTGCAGGATACTTTTACGGTTGACCAAAGCTGGAAATTTTTCGTCCAGTACAGCGTGTACTCTCTCAAGTTCAGTTGAGTAAAGTTCTGAATGTATCGCCCTACCATCAGGAACCAACTCAAAATAAATTAATCTTTCAAAATTCCACCAAACGCATAGCATGACCTTGTTGACTAATTTTTCTCGCCTTAATAGCGAAAGAGCTTGTTACTTGGGCATATCCACTAGTTTACGGTATTAGGATTGTTGAAATAAACCCATTTCACATCTCAGGTAACAATCCGTTTAATAAATCAGCAGGGTTTTTGAAGAGAGTTTGCTGCACGCCTTGCTGCAGCGGGAGTTTATGAAGCATGCTTCTACAGTTCTCTGGCACCATTCATATGCCTTAAAAATGCCAGTTAACGATAGCATGGATTATTCCTAGTTCCTCTAAAAGTTTCCTAGTGCTTGCTCTAGGAGCTTGAATCAGTTAAAGCTACTTAAAATGTCAGCAGCGAGAGACAATGAGCGAACATGGTCATGATGACCAAGATGCATGTCTCTCTCCTTGAACCACACCTAAGCTGTGCAGAATAATATGGCAATTTCCCCTTCTACTTCTCCAACCTCAACAAACAGCGTCAGTCGCTTTGATGCCTTTTTAACCTTTTGGTTAAAAACCGTGGAACAAATATTTCGCAATAGAATGATTTTGGTTCTGAAGGAGAAACGATGATATTGAATGAAACCTCTGTGGAGTAAAGTTTAACCATTTATTTATAATTATATTTTTGCTAGTTTATCAATGTTTCTTTTCAGAGATACCCAAGTATACGTAACAAATGTCAATACTGGGAGCATGGAACTATTGAAAACCCCGAAACCATCAAATATTGTGAAATGTTTTTATTTTTCAAGACTCCGATAATACTTCCGAACGTCCTAATTCTATCCGAATCTAGATAGCCTTTATACCTCAAATGTTATACTGCTTTCAGTGAAACACTACGAATTAACTATTAAAATTTACACAGTATGTCGGTAAATTAACGGAACCATTTAATTTGAAATAAAACGGTTGATATTCGGTCTTCACACGAATGATTCTTTTCTACAAACACTCCATAACACCTAGATACGAGGGTTGCTATTTATGTATCCGGAATTGTTGACTGTATAAAATTTGATATTGCTGAATATATACGTACTCAGAACATTTTGTCATACGAATACTATTTGTGTTGCTTAGTGACTTGAAAATTTCATCTCAGTCAAAAAATGGAATTCACTTGTGAGAATTTTCGTGCGATGATTTACTACGACTGTTGACGTGAATTATCTCACCAACAGTGCATCGATCAACTCACTTCGAGTTTTCGCGATGAAGCACCATCTAAAACCATTGTATATCACTAGCGTAGTGAATTCATTCGGGGCCGTCGTTCGCTCACGGATGAATTTAAAGAAGGTCATCCAAAATCGGTTGTTGCGCCAGGAAACATCGATACTGTCCGCGAACTGATAAAGCCAGATCGTCATGTGTCATATAGTGAGATTGAGACATCTCTGGTCATTAGTATGACAAGCATACACAAGATTTCACATGAACATTTAACCGTGAAAAAGATTTGTGCGCATTGGATTTCGCATAATTTGACAATCTTTCAAAAAATTCAAACTTCGAAATTCTCTAAAAATCCAACATTGCTCTTGTGAGTAATTGTACAGACCATAATGTCTATAGTTCGATGCACATTCCTCCCTACAGAATTCTTGTTTCTTTCTCAATGCTTTCTAATTCTCATCGATCATGCATGTAGATCAATGTAAATCATTAAACGCAACTTTATTCCATTCTACATCACCGGCAAAATGATTATGGTCTAGATGTTGACGTCGGAATTTTTTAAAACATTGAATTGCACTTATTCTACAGCGATAGTCCTAACCTTCAATAGTTCTTCTTCGATGTTGTATAGTTCCAGTATATTTCTCTCTTCTCTTGAGAACAAATATTCCACCCTTGGACTATCCATCTATCTACCATCTATCTTAAATGCAAAACTTTTTAAATAGAAATTTTTTTAAGACCCAAGGAGAGGTCAAAAACAATCAGTTTTCCCAATAAATATGGTAATGTAGTATGGTGAGTAGAACATGGAAAAATGTTTCTTGTTTTTGAATATTTAAATGACAATTTTGATGATTGTGTTAAGTTTTTCATTTTTTTAGTGTTTGATGCATCCTCCAAATTGCAATCTGGAATTTTATATGGAAACTTATTTGAGTTTGGAAACTTTAAACAATGTATTTCAATCTATACCGAAAACGTACTTAACGGCCCCATAAGAGGCCAACACTGTACCTTAAAAGTTTATCCCGACACTAAACTACTCAAGAGAATATTGAGCTTCAGAAATATATCGGAAAAGGTAACAACAGAAATAAAAAGAAACAAAACATTCGTGTAAGAAAATTCCAGTTCCTCTCATTGTTTTATTTTTAGCGTTGGAATAAGGTGAAAATCTTCGTGGATAAAACCTCATTGGCCTGGTCGATTTGCGTGCCAGATTCTTGTGACGTCAACGACGTGTTGCCGCACTTTCAAAAGTTAATCAAAAGTTTAACGGAAGGACTCAACTTAACGATCGCATTACGTGAAATTGACTGTCTGGCCCAGATAAATGACAGAGGCTTCAACGAGACCGCGCTGGCTATTATGTATGGTTTTTAATTTTAGAAAAACTTTGATTTCCAATTCAAATATTAGTAGTTTTTCGTAGTGAAGTCCATATGATAATAAAGCTTATTCCTTACATCAATTAACCAGTTGAAGTCTGGTGTATCAATTATATCTGCCAAAAGTACATAATTCATGAATGTCTAATAGAGACTTTGTATTTTATTTTAATTCACGATGCGTGTAAATAAAGGATAGCGTTCGTTCCAGCAAAACTGTTGGATCTGGTAACACTGTTGGAGGAGAGGACCTCCTCTTTGGAGGAGAGGAGGGTCAACATATGATGCATCTTTAATAGGAGCTTAAACATTTTTGACTAAGTTTGACTCTAGGGAGAGTCATTTAGATTATTTAATATAATTTTCGAATTATTGTATTTTCTGTTCTTGGCAGATGGACACTTGGAACAAGCCTTTTTTTGAAGCGGATCTCATGGAAGTCGATCTCTTGTTGCATTTTTTTCATTATACATATATCCAGTGAATAAAGTATGCAAGTTTTTACACAGGGACATCTCCACACAACACACGTTATTTATCTTACACAAGGACAAGTTATTTATCTTACCCTCTATATAGCACACAAAACCAGACGCGACGGGTGAATCGTAGCAAGCGTTAGTCGCCGATACATCATCAAGTAAACGCTTTGCAAAAGATAGATGAAACTCATTGAAACGCCAGTGAAACCGTTCAGTAGTAGACATTCAGCTAACAATTGATACATGAGAAACTGTCGTTACATTTTTCACCCGTGAAAATATTTCTCAACTTATACTGTAATATATATCATCATCATCATTCAGCCATTGTCGATCCACTGCAGGATGAAGGCCTCCCCAGCATGCTTCCAATTCGCACGGTCCTGAGGTTTCCTCTGCCATTCGGGTCCAATATACTTGATGATGTCATCCATCCATCGTGTTTTCGACCTACTTCGCGGGCGTTTATGATCTTTGGTATCCATTCCGGAATTGCTTTAGTCCATCTGTAGTCGCATCGTCTGGCTATATGACCTGCCCACTTATATTTCAATTATTTCGCCTTTCCAATGATGTCACATAGCTTTGTTTGTTCTCTGATCCATATGCAGGTCTTTCTGTCCCGCTTTGTAATGCCAAGCATACACCTTTCCATTCCCCTCTGTGCAACCCGAAGCTTCCGAACCGACTGTGATGTGATTGTCCATGTTTTACTTTCATATGTCAAAACAGGCGGCACGCACTGATTAAAAATTTTTCTCTTCAGACGAAGTGGGAGTTTGCTCTTAAATACTATATTGGGCCGGTCAAATGCCTGCCAGCCACACTTAACCCGCCGTTCCACCTCCCGAGCGGTATCACCCTCCATTAAAATCCTTTGCCCAAGATATATGCAGTGGTCCACATCCTCTACATCACTTCCTAAAATAGAAATTCTTCTGTTGACAACACACTTGGTAAACATAATCTGACTCTTTTTTAGGTTTATTTTCAAACCAAATGGTTCTCCTGCCCTTTGCAGCTCTCGTATGTGTTCTTGTAGCTCATCTGGGTTTTGTGAAAGGAGAACGATATCATCCGCGAATCTAAGATGGCTTAGATATGCACCATTGATTTTTATTCCCTGCTGTGCCCAATCCAGATTACGAAATACTTCTTCAAGGCAGGCTGAGAAAAGAACTGGCGATATGGAGTCACCCTGCCGTACACCATGTTCTACGTTGATTTTAACTTTAACTTCAAAGTCATCCAGTTAACACCCAACAACCAAACCACAGAAATATATATATATATATATATATATATATATATATATATATATATATATATATATATATATATATATATATATATATATATATATATATATATATATATATATATATATATATATATATATATATATATATATATATATATATACATTCCGCGTCTGGCAAAACTTGCTTCGTCAGTACACAATATTTTTTTCAGGAACATGGGGTCTTCATTTTTTTTATGTAGTAGATTTTGACAAAATTCTCGCCGGCAAATCTTGTGAAAATAAATTTTGAATAGGCGAAAAATGGTAGGAAGCAATTTTTCTTTATGGGGAACTATTGAAACGGTAGATTTGCTAATTCCTGTAAATATCTCCAAAAGCCCTATTGTTTATTTCAGGATTTTCCGCTATAATAACCAAAATGTCCTCTATTTGTTCCACCGTCAAACGTTTCGGTCGTCCACTAATATTAATATAATAAAACGAATCTGTTTCGCCTAACTGATTAAAAATTCTTTGAAAAATTTGTTTATCTAGGATGATTCTGGTTAAGTAGAGCTCTTCATATCTTCTAGCTGCAGCGCGACTATTATAATTTACTTGTGCATAAACGCAGAGCATATTCCTTAAATCGCGGTTAGGAAACCTGGGCATTTTTACACATTATTTAATACCAACTCGAGATTGCAAAAACTTGTTTCCACATACGTTTAATAGGAGATATAGAATACATTGACAGTTGTTATCGAGACGTAATAATTTGTACACAACATTCAAGGCACACTTTGTGCATATATTTCAGCCATCGACAAGATAGGCAATGGAATATTCGAACACGAATATCTCACAAACGGCGTGAGATATCGATATTGGTCAAGGGCGCCTTTTTTACGTGGAAATTATGAATCTTCTCTATTTTGAAGTCAAAATATTCCCATCTTTATAGCGTAAAAAATATTAGCGAGTTAATTCCTCACAAACTAGGTAGCAAACACACTAGGTGAAAACCCAACTACCCCGATTTTGAACTTATATCTTCAACCCTGTTTATATTATCTTAGTTTATTGAAAATTTAGTTTCACTTTCAACACCCTGTATCTCTTTAATAACTAACATTTGGCAACAAATTTATTGACTAAATCCTCTAACACCAGTTGCTCCAACCAACACCAGTTGCTCTATGGGGGATAAGTTATGGGACACCCTTTATATATATATATATATATATATATATATATATATATATATATATATATATATATATATATATATATATATATATATATATATATATATATATATATATATATATATATATATATATATTACAGCAATTTTTCACCCTTTCTCCATCTGGTGCCACCGCTCGTTTCTTCCCAACTGCCACCATGCGCCACCCCTTATCGCTTGGGACCGGTTTCTAGCCTTTCCGCCGTCATCAGCCGAGCTCCAGATGAACCCAAGGAAAGCAGGGCAGAGATGAGTGATGGCACCCACCACATGGAGAAAGGGTGAAAGATTTCTGTAATATTTCCCTCCACGATCCCGTTGCGCTATCTTATGGGCATATATATATATATATATATATATATATATATATATATATATATATATATATATATATATATATATATATGTATATATATATATAGTTTTTTTTCTTCTTTGGACTACGTTTAACGAGACAACAGTAGTCAGGAGTTATACACCCCCGACCGTTGGGTTCCGCAATCTCATGTGGAACGCACAACAACCTGCGTCTCCGCCAAAATGAGCAATGATTAGTTACTTGACCGGGAGGAAGCCCCACCAATCCCTTACATTGGAGGGCACATGTTTCGTCTGTTGGTGGTTAGACTCATCAGGGTACCGACATATGCTCTCTGGCTAAGAATAGGGAGTCCCTCTCCATCGTTTTTTTGTTTCAATGTCCACTTAAAATATTGTTTGAAAGTAAACTATTATTATAGCCATGTATTCCATTCGTTCCAGTATAAATTTAGTTTGTATTTTTACAAAAAAAAAAAGGAAAACTTACACTTTAATGTGTTTTTCACATCATAACACCATTCATGTCTCATTAAGAAACACTCGATTACGTTACAAAATGTATGCCATTTGATTATATGCAAACCTGGTACCATTCTAGTATATTTCAAATGTGGTTGGTAGCCGCTTTTCCATAAATAAGAAACATATCGTGATATTCGCGTAGAGAATACAATTTTCATTTTAACTGGAATTTAAATACACACTGAAATATTTTTGTCGCCAACAGCTTTTGTCGTGTGGATTATATCATTAGTCAATATGACGTTACCATGTTCATTTTTTGGTTGAATTCAAAGAACATTAAAAAAATGTTTTTACAATGTTCATTAGTTTATTTATAGTTTAATAATAGTTAAAAACACAAAGTAGTTAAGCAAACATAGATTTTTGCCACGTGGTAGAACAATAAATTACATTGACCATATAATCATTGATATTAGATATGCCACGGATATAATGGATGTTAGGAATTGTAGAGGGGCATTCGGGAACATGAATCAGTTTTTGATAATAGCTAATTACAAACAACGGATTGTCCATTGGATGGGAAAGGGGTGTAAATTACTTGCTGAGTAAGTGATGGATGGGAACCGGGAAAACACGCTGCGGGCTGTCAAATAATGGTAGAAGAAAAAATATAAAGAACTATACCAAAGGAAATGTAAGGAAGTTAAAAAATGCCCAGAATGAAAAAAAGAAAGTACAAACAACAAATAATGTAGAGAGAGTAAACATAAGTTTCCATCAAGAACATCTCTATGCAAAAAACATGTGAGAAATTAATAAAGGGGAAAAAAATAATACATAGAAGAAGAAAAGACATTTCAACGAGCTATTAAGCAGCCATGCCGGGTCTGAATACAGTGAACTGGAAGAGGTTACAGAAGAGAAAATAAAAGACAAAACATCAACACCGACATGGAGATGACCGAGGTTATAAAGATAATGGAGAATAAAAAGCCTTTGGGAGCACATCAGATTGCAATAGAAATGATTATGTTATGGTAAATTTTCAGGACTGGCAGTACAAAAGGAAATTTACCAACTACTAATAGATACGTGGAATCAAGAAGAAATACCCAACAACTGGAAAGTGACAATAATATGCCTAATATACAAAACTACAAAAACTACAGGAATATCGCTATTAAATGTCACTCTCGAGTTATTTAGCAAACTGCTAGAAAGACAACTAAATGTACAAATGGAAGAAAAGGGAGGATCCAGAAAAGGACGATCTACAATCAATCAAATCTTTGTAATCAGACAAATACTAGAGAATTTCTATAAGTATAATACTACCTTATACCACCTCATTGACTTTGAAACAGTGTACTACTCGGTAATCAGAAGGGAGAACTAAAAATACCTCAGAAACTCATTAACTTAACAAAAGTGTGTTTACAGAACACCAAAGCTAAAGAAATAATTCAAAACCAAACGTCAAAAGCATTTATTTTACATTACAGAAGGACTAAGACAAGGTTAACTACCCACTGTCTGTGGACTACTCTCTTCACTTTTGTTGAGTATTTTGGATATGTTCTTCATATTCAACTGAGACTGTTAAATACAACTTTTTTATACAGAGTGTACTTTAGGGAAAGTACTTTCCTAAATTTAACCGACGATTATTCACGTCATTTTAAAGGAAAAAGTTCCTTACAACAAGGCTCAAAAACCTAAGGATTCCAAGAAAAAAATCGCTAACTTACTAATCGAAAATCACCAATCGAAAAGCTATAATAAGAATTGACATTAAAAAATTACAGGTAAAAGTATATTTGACAAATATTAATTGATTATTACACAACAAATAAACCAAGGAACATTGTTAAAACAATTTTAAAAAATTAAGAATCACGTCATACGTCAGCCAATCTCGATCGACAATAGCAATGGTAACGTCGCAAACGATGTTATTTGAACAATATAGCGATAATCATTATTTCAGTGTGGATCAGTGCATTTAAACTCAATATAAAACCAAAACTATATTCTTTGCACGAATATCACGATATACTTCGTACTTACGGAGAAGTTTTTCCGAAAGGGCAAGGTGTATTTGCAGCCAACGATACACACAACAACCGCCTTCAGCTGGGCAAATATTTGTTTAAGTTTCTCAAAAACTTTTGGATACGGGCAGTGTGGTTTCAAAATTTCGCGAATGTCGGTGACAGCGAGAAACCGGTCCTAAAGTCAAAGAACAAATTTTATATATTGTTGAAGAGATCTACACGAAGTATTGCGTGACAAGTTGGAGTTTCCCATTAAATTATACATTGAACACTAAAACAGCAACTGCTCTACACTTATAATGTGCAAAAGGTGCAAACACTCTTACCCGCTGAATTTCCACACAGACAAAATATTGTGAAAGGTTTATTGGTCAAAACCAAAGGAATACAAATGGAATGAGATGGTGAACACTTGGAACAGTCAATTTAATAATTAATCATATAACAATTAATTATATAACAATTAATCATATGTTTCTTAATGGGACGTGAGTTGTTTAAAACGTGTTATAGTGGGAAAAAATAGTTCTAGTAATTTCAACTTTGATGTTAGACTAAAATAATATGTAAGTTTTTCTTTTTTTTTGGAACAATACAAACCAAATTTAGACTGAAACGATTGGAATAAATTAATGGCTGTAAAAATATTACTTTTTATTTTCATATAAATCTTTAAGAGGTCAATGAAACAAAAACTGAATTATTTTGATCCAAATAACGGGCTGTTATTATTTGGATCAAATTTAGCTAATTGTTAAGAAAATTTCTAACTTATTCTGAAAAGTTCTGACCAGTTTTCCGAGGAAATGGTTGTATTATGCATACATATTTTAAGGAAACTTTATGTTTAAAAAAAATGTAAAGAATCGTTGGTGAAATTTACGAAAGTACTTTCCCGAAGACTTTGTATTTACCGCCTTTTTATCTGATTTTTTTCTGCGCGTTTTCAGTGTATCCTCATAAAATGAATTCATTATTATTCAATCAAATACAAGGTATTTGCCTTATAAATGTATCCTGATACTATGTAAAGAAAATATTAAGTGTTAGAAACACAGCAATAAAAGATAAGAGGCACAAAATATTTGTACAATACCAAACTGTTAATGTTTTGTTTGCTATTTTTAGCATTGAGAGACGATGTAAACCCACGTCGACAAAACTTCGTTAGCTTGATCGATATGCGTGACTAATTCTTGTGACACCAACAAGGTGTTGTCACAGTTTCAAAAGTTAATCAAAAGTTTAAGCAGGAGCTTAAACTTAACGGTCGGATTATGTGAAATTAACTGTCTAGCTCAGTTAAATTGCAAAAGCAACAACGAAGCCGAGCTGACTGTTATGTTTGGTTTCGAAATTAACAAGAACATTGATTTCTAACTTTAATATTATTTATTAATCGTGATGAATCTGATATTCCTACGATGTGACAAAATATTTGCGTTTTTAAGGTACTAAATAAGTATTTCGGTTTATTACGTCGATTTTGCTAAGAGATGACGTTACTAATACATTTGTTGGTATGGACTAATAACATCTATGGCGTTTTTGAAGCTAAATATACGCCATCAAAAACGTTATTAATAATCAAATACAATATAATAAACAATTAAATTATTAATTGTCATTGTGTAAAGAACATAGTTTTTCATAGCTTTGAATATGTCAAATTATGTACCAGAAACAGACGTTTTGTGGGAACGTTTAATATACTTCTTTCATTTGAAGAAAACGTCTACTGAATGTTATCGATTGTTGATTAAAGGTTATGGTAAACCATTGAAGATCCAGATTTGCATGTATTATTGAATGAAGATTCAACGCATACGTTAAAACAACGGGAAACAGAAGCATTGAATGTTGCTCAATCCACAATTTCCGAACGACTACACGTATTGGGAAAGATCCAGAAGGAAGAAAAATCGGAAAAAGAAAAAAAGAAAAAGGTTTTTTGCATTGAATTGAGACAGTTGATGAAAAGTGGGTCTATTTTGACAACCCAAAGCGCCAAAAATGATGGGAAACCCCCGACCAGTTTTCAACATCACAATCAGTGCGCAATGTACATGGAAATAAGTCTTTGCTGTGTATATGGTGGAATAGTAGGGAAGCTGTATATTACGAATTGCTGACACCTAGTGAAACGAGCATTAAAAGAAATACGACCAGAATATGACCAAAGATACGATAAAGTCGTTTTTCAACTTGACAAAGCTCGGTTCCATATTGCAAAATGTGTTAAAAACCATTTGGAAAACGTTACATGGGACGTCCTATCCCATCCGCGGTATTTACCTAACCTATCCTCTTCGGACTACCACTTAATTCGATCGATGCATCACGAACTTTCAAAACAACACTTAGATTCTTAGGAAAAAGTGAAAAAGTGGCTTGATTGGCGAGGAATCCATTCTTTGTCAGGAAGATGAAAATAAGTAATAGCTAAAGTTGACCACTAATTGGATTATCAAGGTAATTTATTTTATTATGGAAATAAAGCTTTCAAATTTTATTAAAAAAATCGACATTATTAACCGAAACATTTATTTGTTATTCGACAAATTTAGTTATTCGTTTTTTTTCCTTTATTTGGATTTTTCGCCACTATCTAAAACTCAAAAAATATCAAAAATATCTGTTCTTATGTAAAAAAAGAATCACTGGGTAAAAACAAAATACCAAACGGAGACAAATTTCTCAGTGAGTCTTTTTTGTAATAAATTTGCTTAACTAACAAAATTTTAAAGATATAAAAATGTTATAAAAAAATTACAAACTTTTAACGTTAACGTTTTGGAGGGTCCTCTCCCCCCGTTTTCAAAACTAAACTAAAAAATAAATTATATTAATTTGTAATATATAAATATTTTATATATTAATATATAAATATATAATATATTTTACCCAGTGATTCTTTCTTTACATAAGAACAGGTATTTTTGATATTTTTTGAGTTTTAGATAGTGGCGAAAAACCCAAATAAAGGGGAAAAAAATATATGAACACGCCACAATCATTCAGACATTACTTAGTTATTCGTTAATTCAGTTATTCGTTATATAAGTCGACTGATTCAATTAACCTCCCTCTCCCCTACTTATTTCATTTATTTTAACAGTTTTGTTAAAACCCGTCGATCGAATATTTTTCAGAGGAATCACTTTAATACTAAAGGAATGTTTTTGTGTAGGAGTAAAAAAGCTGAAGTCGGATAAAACCTCTGAAAAGTGAAGTATAATTATTTTTTATAAACAAACGAAAAAGCACAAATTCTTCTTCCCCTTAGTTTTTGGAAAAAATAGTTTTTCTCTTTAGTTTTTGGTTGTAAAGAAAGATGTAATGAAGATGATGAACACTCGCCATACACGCTAGAATGTGCAGAATCGACATACAACCACAATATCGTACTACATGATAGCCAGCTGAAGGTACGCGAATTTGTTGACATTGTAAACATTTCTATAGTCCATGTGTCCACTACATTTTCCATCAGGTTTTAAGTAAAAAATACTTTCCGCTCGATGGGTTCTACGTTTGTTAATAGTCGATCAGGTACGCACTAAAGCACATTTCTCAAGTGAATTTAAACTCATTTAAACGCAATTTTGGCTGAGTTTATTCGATATTTTAAATATTAAATGAAAGATTCCGCATTACACACTGGATATGAAGCAGCAGTCCGGACATTTTGTTCAAAAGCACACAACCTTTCGGATGATTTTAGTTTTGAAATCTGTATTTTATAAAGAGGAGAATAATGTTTTTAAATGGAATTGCCGAAATTATTTATACAGTTTACATTATTTCTTTACATTTTTTTTATTTCAGAGCTGGTTTTGCTTTATACATTATCATGATTGCTGCATTGACAGTAGGAGATTTCTGTTCATCAAATGAAAATGGTAATCTTACTAATATTATAAATGTGCAAGTATGTTTGTTTGGATGATTCAAATGTAATTTGGTATAGAAGTCAATTATGTCGTAGCCTGACATAGGCTACCTTAGCTTGTTTGCTTTTAGCTTTTTGAACTTTTTTATTTGAAGTGTTAGACTAATACTTCCTAACGCAAAGTTGTAGGAAATAACTTGACTAAGAAAAAATTACAAACAATACCTTTCGGTGTTGCCTGATTTCTTCACTAGCGACTAAAACAATATTTTTTTTTAAATAGTAACACCGTATTTTTTCAACAAAATTTGATAAATCTTAAAATTCGAGATAAAAATGTTATGTCACATTTCTTTATTGGAGTAGCCGTTTTAGAATAATTAGCAAAAACAACTAAAATAATTTGCAGTGGGCAGAAACTAAAAGAAGCTAACATAGCAATAGTAGGCCTTGGCAATTAAACAAAAATTGTGTTGATGGAAAGAAACCATCACTATTGTGCTGTTATTGTGATATTTGAAAGCTGTTGTTTTTGAATGTGTATAAAAATAACTTTATAATTCAATTGCTCGGTATCAGTTGTATAATCAAAAAGAGAAATTTGATTTAATTTTTCTTCATGTTGGTGGTTTAAATCTACGCAATGCGTGCGCTGACTTCCACGCAAGACATCCCGATAAGTCTCTTCCAAATCCGGAGTTTTTAAGAAATAACTTATATATACAACTGGTAGTGTGTACCCAACGATCCGCAAAAGGTGCACAAGTCATCGCACAAAATTGCCCAAGTGGTGGATTTTTCTCAGTCAAAGGTGTGAGCTACTTTACAGGGAAACAATTATCATCCATACAAAATGAGAAGAGTACAAGAGTATGATGTATGATAATGATTGTAATAGAAAATTAGAATTTTACGACTGGTTTTTGGACAAGGCAGTAATCTTTGTTGAGCTGAAGAAAGAAGAAGACAAAATATTTCAAGAGTTAACGTATAGTTAACGTTAAATGGTGAACGTTATTTAGAGTTATAGAGAAACGAAATTGAGTTATTTATTGGTGACCTACGGTTAGCAGAAAGAAAGCTGTTCTGCTTCCAACAGGATGGTGCACTACCTCATTTTACGCGAAATGTGCGAGATTATCTTCATGAACTGCTACCAGAAAAATAGATAGAAAAAGGGGTTCATTTGAGTGACCTGCTAGGTCGCCTGACCTCACACTTTTTCCTGTAGGGTTTCTTAAAAACCAAAGTATACGTGACCACTCTTAATTCTGTTAAAGAACTAAATAATCAAGTTATTTTCTCCAACTTTGCGTTTGGAAGTATAAGTCTAGCACTTCAAATAAAAAAGTTGGCCTATGCTAGGTTTTAAAAAAATATACTGTAATATAAAACGTAATATTTGGCAATAATGTTTCTCACGCGTCGTAGATATTCGGATAAGGGTTTATAAAAATTATTTCCTAAGGGGGGTTACGGGGGCGTAAAAATAAATATACGCTCGTTTTTGCAGTTTAAGTCCTTCTGCGTTGTTCTTCATGCGTCGTAGATGTTCGCTAAGGGGAGGAGGGTTCATAATAATCAAATCCTAAGGAAAGTTGCGGGGGCGTAAAAGATAAATATACTTCGAAATTTTGGGATCGTATCGTTGAGAATCCTCCGAAATTTAGTCTTAATTAAATTTATAGAAAAACATTGTCAATTCGCAGGTAGAAGCTATGGAATTCTAAAAGTAATTTTAATCATAAAAAATTAATTATTACTAAAGTCTAATTTACGCTCAGCAAAGCGGGCGGGTAAGAGTTTTCAATATATTTTTTTTCACTCAAGTTTGAGCTAATATATTTTAAAATTATCAATCAAAATATCAAATTTACCTTAGTAATTTCTGATAGCGAAACGGTTTCTAACTCAAACTATCGTCTAATAAAAAAAACGAATCTAAACTTCATGTTTGACATTTATAATAACTTCACACTAGTTTTCAAATATGTTTATCATCTCAACAACCTGTCTAATCTTCACTTTGCATTTGACCAGTACGAAATCTCGTTTTTGTTAACCAATGAGGCTCCTTAAGCGCAGAGCATTACTCCTAGTGGTTCGATATCTAAACTCAATAAACTACTTAAAATCATGAAATGCGACAAAGAGCAGAGTCCCTGTGGTAATTTTTCAACTTTTCTTTAATTTTTGAAATGGTTTGATTACGCGAAAATTAATTTGGAATAAAACTGAAATTTGTTTTTTTCCATGATAGAAAAACATTGAACCTATCTGTTTCCGAAGGCTGAAATTCATGGAGCGGTTCTAAATAGGAAATTATTTTTTAGGATATGGGCAAAGATAATTGTATACCTTTGCAATCGCACCACTATCTATCGAAAAGGTATCTGACTTTTAACTTTATCCGCGTACACTATTCCATAATGTTTTCCTGTAGTAACCGCAACGAAGCTTCTTCTGTCACTTGTATTGGTTCGATATCTAAACTCAGTAAACCACTTAAGAACCATGAAATGTGAATGAGCAGAGTGCCCTAATCGGCTACCATTCAGTTAATCAAATTAAAAAAAAATATGACTCTTAATAGAGCTCCAGTAATAAACAAGAAAACTATAATTAAAACCGAGAATAGAGAAAAACTTTTTTATATAGTTTGCAAGAAACTCCGTAATTTTTCCATCGTGAATTTTTATGTTGAGTAGAGAATCTTTGATGCCTAATACATCAATAAAAAAAAACAATATAATAAAAATAAAAGAGAGTCCTTTGATATTGCTTTCAAAATTGAAGCTCATGTCATAATAAAATTTTTTATTGTTATACAAAAAAAAATTATGGGGCAATATATCCAGAGAAATATAATTTCCAGTAAACATGAGTAAAAAAAAACTTTAGTATTGCAATATATTTTCAATCATCGCAACTGTGAAACCATTATAGGCTAGGTTATTTTTAAAATGTTTTTGTATCGCATTTATCACATTCAGGTTTTCAAAAAATAGGATGCAAATAAAATGTCTCCTATTTCATTTACAAAGAAGGACGCAACAGTGGCCAATAGACAAAGATCAAAAGCAACGATGTGCTGTAGTTTTGGTAAATGGGGAATTTTGGATTTTTTTTCAAAGAAGATGGGGCCACGTTAGCCTTTAATTCAGCACGCTAGACAACAATATTTGAAAACTTATAGATTACAGGGGAGAGTGATAGATTTAACTTAACTTTTCCCATCTTATGACTACACTCATCTTTATTTACAACGAGCGAATAATTCCTCAATGAATTACATTTGATGCATCTGTACACATGTTGAGGCTAACGTCTCTATTTTTCCACTGTGAGAAAAGGTATTTTTCTGCTTGGCTATGTATTTCCTATGAGCCATGGTGTGGTGAGTTTAGTAGAGAGTTTTTTTTTAATAAAACTTGGGGGGCGAAAAATCAACAAGAGGGATACTGATCATATGGCCAGAGCTTCCAATATCGTTGTCTGAATTCCATTTCCTAATCAATTAAAATAATTTCTCGCTTTGGCGACATCCCGTGGCCTTCTCGATCACCGGACTTTTCCAGATGTGATTTTTATTTTTGAGATAGTCAAAATCACGCGTGTTTATGATAATTCCCGCACACTGAAAGAATTGAAGACCGCAATGTAATCGAATTGAAGAAATCGATAAAGATATGTTGGAAAAAGTGGAGGCAAAATTTCCATGTGTGTGTTCGTGAAAATGATCATCACTTAAATGACAATTTTGTGCATAACATTGAGTCATGCTTCTTTAAAACCTTGACCTTATACAAGCTCAAAGCAAAAGTGATCCAAAAATAACAAAATTTCTTCTTATACACACTGATTTAAAAATATATATTTCAACCTTTTTTAATATAATAGCTTTAAAGAATCAAAAAACTAAACTCGAAAAAATTTACTACTAAATATCAAAACACGTTAGATATAACAGATAGACACACACCAAATATAACATTATTGAATCACCTCCTGATGATGCTAGCATAGTTAGTGAAACGCGCCTCGAGAAATTAAAAACAAGTATTGGTGTTTAATAATAAATCTTTTTGATTGTTGGTGTTCACATTAAAGGTTCCTATAGAAGATCTAATGAAGGACTGTCAATGTTAAATGTTTCATCATAACTATACCAGATTTCGGATGACTCCTCACATAATTTTTTGAAGGAAAAATGCCTCATACTATATAATTCTCATATATATATATATATATATATATATATATATATATATATATATATATATATATATATATATATATATATATATATATATATATATATATATATATATGAAAAATGGCAATGCTCCAGGAAAGAAAATTATAACGGTGGAGATGTTAAAAGCTGGTGGTCGGACCCTACATAAAACACTGGCAAGATTATACACAAAATGCCTCAAACAACAAGAAGTACCCAGCTTATGGAAAAATGCAGAAATGATTCTTTTACATAAGAAAGGAGCACGGGAAGATTTAAAGAACTACCGCCCAATAAGCCTCCTATCAGTGGTCTACAAAGTTTTCACCAAGATAATATCCAAAAGAATACTAAGAAAACTTAATGACGCACAACCAAGGGAGCAAGCAGGATTCAGAAGTGGATTCAGTACATTGGATCAAATCCAGGTTCTACAGCAGGTCATAGAAAAACACAACGAATACACTATGCCACTGTACTTGGCATTTATCGATTATGAAAAAGCATTTGATTCAATCTCAAAGCGGGCCATAATGAATGCATCACTTAGTCAAGGTGCAGAGAAAGCCTATGTAAACCTGCTACGATCGATATATGATGAAGCTACAGCGACAGTCCACCTTGACGATCTTGAGGTGGGAATAAATGTAGAGCGGGGCGTACGGCAGGGGGACGCAATATCGCCTCTTCTTTTCTCAGCCTGCCTGGAAGAAGTGTTCCGTAAGCTGGATTGGGAACAAGATGGAATAAGGATTAATAGTGCGTACTTAAATAATCTTAGATTCGCAGATGATATCGTTCTTCTTTCACAAGACCCAGATGAGCTGCAAAGGCACGTGCAAGAATTGCAGAGGGCTGGGGAACCATTTGGTTTGAAAATAAACCAGAAGAACCGTCAAGTCATGTCCAATAAATTTGCTGATGACAAAAGGATTTCTATTTTAGGAACGGATTTGGAAGTTGTGGATCACTATATATATATATATATATATATATATATATATATATATATATATATATATATATATATATATATATATATATATATATATATATATATATATATATATCTTGGGCAAAGGGTTTCAATGGAAAGGGACACCGGCCGGGAGGTGGAACGACGCGTTAAATGTGGCTGGCAGGCATTTGGCAGGCTCAACATAGTGTTTAAGAGCTAACTACCACTTTGTCTGGAAAGAAAAGTCTTTGATCAGTGTGTCCTGCCCGCTATGACATACGGAAGTGAGACCTGGACAGTCACATCACAGTCAGTTCAAAAACTTCGAGTAGCACAGAAGGAAATGGAAAGATGTATGATTGGCATTACTAGGGATAGAAAGACCTGCACATGGATCAGGGAACAAACGAAAGTGAATGACATCACTGGAAAAATAAAGGAATTAAAATGGAAATGGGCAGGCCATGTAGCGGGACGATGGAACGAAATATGGATCAGGGCGGTCCTAGACTGGATACCACTTGATCGCAAACGTCCACAGAGAAGACCGAAAACACAATGACTCATGTGGACTCATGGACTTCTATAAAGAGTCACGACGTTTCGCAAAACCGCATTTGGCATTTTCAAGTATTGTCTTCTGAAGAGTTCAACTGAAGACTGAAGATTCAGTTAGACTCTTCAGTCGAAGCGGACAACACTTGAAAATGCCGAAAATGCGATTTTGGCGAAACGTCGTGACTCTTAACGGAATCAATGGATGGACACCCGGAATGATTTATATATATATATATATATATATATATATATATATATATATATATATATATATATATATATATATATATATATATATATATCTGTGTGTGTGTATACGAATAATGAATAACAAACTAAATTAGGAAAAACAAACAGTAACTTACAAAGAATTACAAAGAATGAATTCTAATTGACATTAAATGACAATATATTTTTTTCTTTTTATTTGGCTGTTTCGCCACGATCTAAAACTCAAAAAATATCAGTCTCCGTTTGGTTTTTTGTTTTTATCCAGCGATTCTTTATTTACATAAGAACAGATATTTTGATATTTTTTGAGTTTTAGATCGTGGCGAAAAACCCAAATAAAGAAAAAAATATATGAACACGCCACAATCATTCAGACATCAATTAAATGACAATAGTGTATACGTTTTCCTTTTTTTTGTAACAAAATATACGAAATTTAAGGTGAAACGTATAGTGAATAACCATAAAAAGATTACACTTTATTTTTGAATTATGCCTTAAGAGGCCAATGAAACAAAAAACTTAATTCCATTCGACTGAAATAATTACTGACTGAAATAAATTTCTGACAGTTACATTTTGGATATTATTTATTTTAATTTTAAATTTTCGAAAATAATTTGTCTTATACCTTGTATAGTCTTAATATATCTCTTTATGACTGTTATGCTCACGAAAATTAGAAAAAAAATTAAATTTCCAATACGCATTCAAAATCATAAATCTTAAATACTGACACATTGTTTTTTGAAATTATTTGTTAGTTTAAAGCTACTGTTTTAGAAACTATAGCTCATCTACCACTCCCATTCACTTCATTTTTCACACGAATGTGTTAGAACAGCAAAAGTTATATGGTGGACCACGCCTGGTGGACCACGCGAAGTACAATTAGAGGCGTTTGTTGTTGTTAGCCTTCATTTGCGCCCATATTAATTTCATTCTTTTGTTTTTTTCTTTTAGCTTTTTACCTTTTTTTCTTTCGTCAGACCAAGTTGTTCCAATCATCCTACATTTTTCTCTCTGGCCAACTTTCCCAATGTTAACCTTGTGTCTGAAACAGCCTCTATCCTGAATTTCACTTTGTGTAATATTTGCTGATCCTAGCTCCACTTTAATTGCAGCATTCCATTTAATTATTTCTACTTTAACTTTACTCCTATTTTCATTAAATTCGATTATTTGTCTAGTTAGCCTACTAGAATTCATCCGTTTTATGTGTCCGTAAAACTTAAGTCTTCTTTTTCTCATATCGCTATGTATATCTGTGTATTGTGTGATTTCTTGGTTTTCTCGAAGTCGGTATGTTGTGCTATTTATTTGTTTGGGGGCCTAGGATTTTTCTTTCCTTCTTTTCAATGTCCTCGATGTCCCTCTTAATATTCAAAATAAGCGTTTCTGCCCTATATAGACATTCGGCTTAATAACTGTGTTGTAATGTCTCAGTTTTGTGTTTCTAGATAGGCATTTTTTGTTGTAAATATTTTGTGTAAGTCTCAATGCCGCTTCCATTCTTTGACATCTATTGGCCGCTTTTTCCAACCCATTGTCAATGATTATTTCACCCAAATATTTGAATTGAGAGACATATATGTTATAGAGAAATATGTTGCCATATTTTGTTTTTAGAAATAGTGTTCTTAGTCTGTTGCAGGTCATGTATTGCGTCTTTTCAAAGGAAATTTGGAAATGTTTTCTGCTGTTTCTTTTACGATTTCAATCTGTTTCTGTGCCGTTAATACATATTGAGCTAAAATTCCTAGATCATCAGCAAACGCCAGACAATCAGTTTTGATGTTGGTTCTCCCCAGTTTAATGGGCTGGTCAATATTCAGGGACGACTTTTTTTCACGCCACTCCCGTATTACTTTTTCTAGAACACAGTTAAATATGAGTAGCGAGAGTCCATCCCCTTGTCTCATTCCAGTTTTAATTTCGAAGGGCTCTAAGATGTCACCCATGAATTTAACTTTTGACATTGTGTTAGTTAATGTTGCTTTAATTATTGCCAGCGTTTTCAGATCTAGTCCTTGTTCTCTCAAGATTCGGAATAAAGATTCGCGGTCAATACAATCATACGCTTTTTTGAAATCCACAAATATACAGACGAGATTTTTATTGTTCAGTTTTAGATGTCTTCGGATCAACCTTAGATTCAGGATCTGTTCAGTACAGGATCTGCCCGGTCGAAAACCTGCTTGATATTCAGCAATGTTAGGTTCTAACTGTCCCTGTGCTCTGTCTAGTAGACATTGAGATAGAATCTTGTAACGAACTGGGAGAAGAGATATCCCTCTATAGTTGTTTACATCCGTTCTATCTCCTTTCTTATGTAGTGGATGGATTAGAGCATATTTCCAATCTTTCGGAATCCGTTCGGTTCGCCAAACTTCTTGTAGAATTTTGGTTATTTCCTTGATTGTACCTGGACCAGCGGATTTCAAAAGTTCAGCAGTGATTCCATCTTCACCAAAAGCTTAGTTATTTTTAAACCGCTGGAATTGCCTAATTATTTCATCTTCATTCGATGGTAATGAATCTGGGTTTGTTTGTTTAGGGTTTAGTGTTGGTAATTTGTTTAACGGCTCAGGACAGTTTAGTATTTGTTCAAAATATTTCGCAAGTTCTTTGCAATTGTCTTGGTTATTTAGAGCTAATTGTCCGTTTTCCTTTTAGAAGCAAAGACTTTGCGGTTTGTTTTTGTTTTCATTGTTTTCATATTTTCTTTTAGTTTGTCTAACTAACTTCGATGTTTCTTTACTTACTTTCAAAAAGATGTTATAATTTATTGCTGTTTTTTGACTGTTCCAATCTTTGAATGCTTTACTTCGGCTTAATACTGCTTGCTCGCAAACTTCATTCCACCACGGATGTTTTCTACGTTTTTCTAAAGAGACCAACTCTAAGGCTGTTTTAATAATTTTTTGTTTCAATTTTTGCCAGTTCTGTGCTGGTTGTTTATCAAGCTCTTCTGTTATGGCTGGTTTTATTTTCGTTGGGTCGAACTTTGATATTAGCAGTCTCTTTTGAATAAGTTTTCGAGGTTTTGAGCTAAGTTTGATTCTAGTCAAGTAGTGATCCGTGTCTATATTTGCTCGTTTCCTAACTTCAAAATCTCTTTATAATTGGGCTTCGAAATGGCAATATGGTCAATTTGAAATTCACCCATGTACGTGTTTGGGCACCTACAGGTCTTTTGTTTTGTTATTTTCTTCTAAAAATGGGTTGACATTATTTTTGATTAAACTGCGAACATAGTTCAACCAATCTTCTACCATTATAGTTTGTCCATTTATGAGCGGGAAAACTGCCGACTGTTTCGCGGTACTTTTTTTCTTTCCCTAGTTGGACATTGAAATCACCCAATAGGATTTTTACATGGTTAGAGGCAATTTTCCAGAATTTCCCAGGACTTATTTACTTTTTCAGGATTAGATTTATTTTCTTCGTTAACTGGGAGGTGTGCATTGATAAATGTATAGTTTTTGTTAGCACACTTGAGGGATAGTGTCATAAGTCGATTATTTACTGGCTGGATATTTGTTATAGAACCAAGAATGTTTCTTGAGATAACGAAAGCAACACCGAGATGTGGTGTATTTTTTAGTTTTCTTTTGTCCGTTTTACTTTCAAAAAGTCTGTAGTTGCCGAATTCCAAAGTGTTAGCATCTGCCAATTTGGGTTCTTGCAAAGCTAAAATTTGCATTTTTTGCTGATTTAATGTTCGTCCCAATTCGTATAGTTTTCCTAGACGCAGAAGAGAATTGATATTTACCGTTCCAAAGAAAGTTTTTGTTTTCGGTTTCAGACGTTGGCCAGAGGTCTCCGACTCCCTCTGAAAGATTTTGCGTTTAAGCCCGGACGCCCCAGAATCCGAAAGTCCGGTTGTACCAGCGAAGCTGGCAGAAGATTGTCTACCTCCTGGGGTAATTTTGTAATTACTAGAACGCTTCATCTTGTACTTTGAATTAAAGGTTTGAACCATGACGGTTCAGAGGTTAAGACTGGAGGGGTTTGTTCCAGTATTTAAATATCAGCCGCACCACTGGTGAACAGACGTTGACCACTCAACCGCTTGATACAAGTCAGACGCTAAGTTGAGATATTCGCAGCTGTCCATTAATATCTAATGGAACTTTCACTATCCCCCATTCGTGACCCGTCCAGTACCTTAGGCGAGGTATACGCTATATATATATATATATATATATATATATATATATATATATATATATATATATATATATATATATATATATATTACTTTCAAAACATATAATAGTGTAGGACGTCTTAATGAAAACAATAAAATTCAAACGAATACTCTAAATAATTTGTATTGGCGTCTGAAAAGATAAACGGGACGTATATATGATTTCTACCTATATGTCAATGGATTTAGAAGATATGACCACAAAGCGACACAGGGTAGTCCGAAAACAAAAGGCCGTCATTCATTATAATAAATACATGAGCGGTATCGACCCTCAAGACCAGATGCTCTCGTATTATTCATGTGAGAAAAAACGTATAAAAAAAAGATGGTATAAAAAGTTGGCTCTTTACTTTGTTCTCCAAATGCTTATAAACTCGCATTACCTTTATAATAAATATAGTGGAAACAAAAAAAAATATCTATATGGTTATGGGATGAGCATAATTTATAGCTTGGTTGGAAAACCTAAAAGAAACACCATGTCTCAACTATCACTGCCAAAAAGGCAAAAAAGCTTCCTTCCCATGCATTGGGTGTAATCGCATCAAAAAACAAAAAGGGTGAGACACAGAGAAGAAAAAGGTTTTCCTTGTGCTTCACAAAAAGTTAAGAAAAAATAGAACATTCGAGTGCGTCCAGTGTGACAAACCATATTGCTGTTTCATATACCTGTTTCAGCACTACTGTTCAATGTAAAAACAATTTATTTTAGCTTAGTTTTTTAGTTTTTGACGTTAATTTCATAATTTTTTTTTGCTCTTCGAAGAAAAATTTTTTTTCGTGCTTTTTATTATTTTTGACGACAGTGATGAATCAATTTTTCTGTTGGACAACGTGCGTCGAGAACTTTACCGAAAAGTGATTCGGTGTTTAGTGATAAATCTCTTTGAGTTTAGACAATGTTCAATTTACAGTAGAGTAATTCAAAAATTTATATAATTTTATTTGTTTCTGTGTAATAAACAATTTTTTAAGTTTTATTAGTATTTTTTTATTCAATATTGTTCATATTGTTTAAAATGGGATCTATGAAATAGACAATACCGCAGAGCCGATGAACGCGGATCCGCGTCTAGGGTTGGGTTAGGTTAGGTTAGGTAGTTTCACGTCTGGCCGCAGCATATTGAGTAGCCTGCAGCGTACATCACTATGTTAATGTTGAAAATCACACTTTCAACGATAATTTTAAAATGATACATAATGAAAATATATCTAAAAAACTAAATCTCTTAGAGAGACTAGAAATTAATTAAAAAAAAGAACTGGGTATTTTGCTAAATGACCAGGCAGACTTTTCCTTCACTATCATCATTTATATTATTAGGTTGATGCACAGTTTAGATTGTAACTATTTTTCTTACTTTTAGTTTAATATAGTTCTGATTTGGAAAAAGCACTGTGTGTAGAAACAAATGTAATATATACTAGTTTTAAATATAGTAGAAATTTAGGTAGCAATCTTAGTGTGTTAAATAAAAAATTAATAATTTACCACTACACATTAAAAAAACATAAATCTTAAATACAGACACACATTGTTTTTAAAATTATCTGTCGGTTTAAGGCTACTATTTCAGAAACGATAATTCTTCTACCACTGCCATATTTCACACGAATACAACTTTTTCCTTTATTCAAAACAAAACCATTTAATATTTTATAATACCTTCGACCTTTCGAAGACTTTTATTTACCCAGTATTATTTTTATCTTTCAGCTGACGTAAGTGTTCTGTACAAGATATTCTCCGCTCGAAGAAATACAAAAAGCATATTTGCCCGCAGTAATCAAGGTTGGTCTTATTCCCTACAAATTTAATTAAAAAAATTATGTTTAATTATTTTGTCGAATAATTTTTTAAAATGCTTAAATTATATCTTAAAAAAATCGTATTTTGAAATTAAAACATCAATTTTATTTATAGAAAAGTGTCGGTCTAATTTTTTTTAAATACGTCAAAACACGTGACAAAATAAATTATTTGCTGCCCACACGTTAAAATTTTATAAAGAATTTTCTAATGCAAGTGTCAGAACATTTAGCCGTAATAGCGGCAAAATTAAATGTCACTCAGAGGCTGGTGTGTTTAGTAATTTGTTTCAATTCGCCATGGAAAGATAATGAATGCTATGGCGACCTCCACTTTGGGGACACATACCCTTTTCCGAGGAAGCGTACCTCTAACTTAACGGATTTTTAAACAAACATAACTGCAGCATTTTGGCCGATAAAAATCCTTAATTGATTCCGGAATTACCTCTTCATCCCAACAAAGTCACTGTTTGATGGAATTTTTGGACTAAAGGAATAATAAGACTTAATTTTTTTAAAGACGATAATGAAAATCGTATTACTGATAGTGGTGAACGCTATAGGAATATGTTAATAGTATTCCTTCACCCTATACTAATAAATGAAACATTCAGACTTTCAAATTGAAAATACACCACGTATCTGTATGAAACAGTAATCGAAAAGGGGGTCTTCAGAATGCATTCCACCAGGCGAAACCGAACGGCACGATATTATTTTCAAAATCTAAGCATAACTGAACAAGCCGTTATCTGTTCTTCAAGACAAAATAAAAATGGCCGGATTATCACTTCTAGTTATCATGCTGCTTCATTTTAAAGCTCTGACATTCTTATTGGATAACTTTTTACATTAAGGAGACGAATAATTGAAACAAGATACGAATTACTTTGTCTTAACTATGAACTATTATAACCAAATGCAGTGTAGCAAATAATTTAGGAAACTTAGTATATTAAAAGTGCTCAAAAAGTGCTTAAAAAATATTACGCCAAGTGGATTGACATGCAAATAGTTTGACTTAAGTTTAAGTAAATTAAAATGTCATCAACATATCTGTACCAGTAAACTGATAATTTAAACAGCCTATGTAGATTTACCTTATTTTCTAAGTTCATTTTCTAAGTTCTGCACTTCATACAAATTTAGTTATAAATAACAAATCTTCATCATTCACACAACAAGTCATCCTCATTCACGAAAGGTGGAGCATTTAATTTATTTATAGAAATCTATTAGATATTCCAATGACAATAGATAATTATAACAAATAATTTAATGGCATCAAACAGATTACAATAAATAACGGATAAGACTGAAAAATATAAAACTATTAATTTAATATATCATATCAATAACATAAAAAATTCGGCATACAAAACAATTACGTATACAAAAAAGTCCCCAAATTTGTTTCTAAACATTTATCAGAAACAAATAATATAAATATTGCCTTCAAAATAAATAATGCTATTAAAGAGAAGCAAAGTTCTGTCTACTTGATCGTATGAATCTCGATGAATTTTTCCTCCTAGTAATCGAACGAGACACAGTTCGTCTAGTCATACTACCTGTATTTAAAAATACAGTTAATTATCATATAGTATTTATTTCATTTATAGACAAATTATTAAATATTTCAATGCCAATAGATAATTATAACATAGATTTGAATGTCATCAAACCGATCGCAGTAAATAACGGATACAACCCAAATAAAAAATAATACCCAAACAAAAAATATTAAACTATTAACTTAATATATCCTATCAATGTCCGGACAAAGGAAATAAAACAAAAAGTGAAAAACTAAGCACTGATAAAATCAGACAAAGCGAAACAAGAGAAGAAGCCCAGCAGGAACTAATCTGAAACCAGCCATAACAAATATTGAAGAAAAAACAAATCCAGAAGAAAAATGAACCTATATTAAAAACACAATAATGAATTCAAGAAAGAAATTACTAGAAATCCTGAAAGTGAAGAAGAAATAAGACTGAATAAGTGAAAAAATATCGACATTGATAGAAAAACGAAGACTAGGTAAAATGACCAGCCCATATGAATACAAGATAATTCAGAAATTAATTATAAGAAAAATAGTAGAAGCAAAAGAACAGTGGCTCAATGAGAAGCATGCGGAAATTGAAAAGTTGGATGAAAGATACCAGAGCGTTAATGTTCATAAAAAGGTTAAAGAAATAACAGGAATTACGAGACGAAAGCCATGCAGTATACTAGAGAATAAGGATGGAGGAGGAATATTAGACATCAGAAAGAAGCTCCACCATCCAGCAGCAAAAAGCAATGCAAAACCAATGATTTTAGACGAAGAATACAAACTAGACATAGAATATGTCAAATATGCACTTAAAGATGTGAAAAGTAATAAAACACCCTGGACGAGATGCAATACCAACATAATTAGTAAATTGCAATTCCTAAAAAATTAAATGCAAACGAAGCCTGAAGATCACCGCATTCTCCCTTTAATAAGTCACTTACTTAAAACCTTCCTAAACATAGTACATAATTAAATTTATCAACGTTTGGCAGAGAAGCTGGGAAATACGCAGTTTAGATTTAGAAATGATCTTTAATTTCAATGTAGTGATTTGATGTCAATAAAGAAATTCACGCGTGCTTTATAAATTATAAAAAGGCCTTCAATAAGATAAGGCATGAGACACTAATAGGGCAAAAAAGCAAATAAATAAGCTAGATTTCAGAATAATAAAGACCTTATACAATAATCAAACAGCTAGAGTCAGTGTGGAACGAGAATATACAAAAGACATGCACATTAAAGGAGGAGTAAGAAGGGATGCATTGTAACGTGTTATTTAATTTTTACTATCAATGTATGACTATCGTTACAGCGACGGCAGCCGTTCGCCAGAGGCATTTGGATCGTGGGTCACGGATGGGTCGCTCAGAAACGTCAATAGGGTACCACCCGGGTCTTCAGAAATACTAAAAATAAAAATAAACCGTAAAATTGGAAAAAGGTTTATTTCAGTTAAAAAGATTCAACGACACTGTTTAATATGAGAAATATCCGGCGTGGTAGTAAATGGAGTTCCTATTAATAATTGTCGCATTGGCGAAAAATATCGAGCGAAAGGATAAGAGGAATCAGCAAACTCTAAGGATTGAACATAAACCTAAATAAAACAAAATGCATGTTTTACGAAATCACAGTAACACACACAGAAGAATAAACAACAATAATATTGAACGAGTGGATCGATACAAATATTTGGGAACTTATGGGTTAATTCAAAAAGTGATGACAGCGAAGAAATAAAAACAAAGATAGAAATAGCTAGCAACACATTCTACAAGATGAAATCTTTCTCCTCTGTAGGAAAATAAAAAATGAATCGAAAATCCGAATGATTCGCTGCTATTTATACTTGATTGTCCTTCACAGTTTACATTTTTATTCGCTACATTCGCTGCTTAGTTCACTATTCTTGCATAAATCGCATGTAATAATAATGGTCACATGTTGTTTGCATACTGATTTATTATAGTTTTTTTTGGATTGTGTTGGTTTCTACTGGATGGAAATTCATTATAAAATATTTAATGAAAGACTGTTTTGTCTATATTTCCACTTTATTATTAATATTTGACGCGTTTCGCTAACACTGTAGTTTCATCAGAACTGGCTATTTTCAATGTTAAAAAACGATGTTAAAAAAAAAATATAAATACAAAAAGTTTCTACAATATAAATATACATTTTTTAAGAAATCCACTCAAATGCTATTTATTATCTGTACAAATTCAATAAAGGTCAACTATTTGGTCATTTAAAAGGGTTTTCGCATCTTTGAGACGGTTTATTTCTAAACTCTCCAGATGGTTTAGTTTTTTACCTTTGTTGCGTACGTGAAATATTTTAAAATCACTATTAAAAAGATGGTTCTCATTTAACAGATGTGAGGCATAGTTCGAATTATGTTTATGATTGAGAAAGCTTCTTTCGTGTTTTTTAATTATTTTCTTGAAAGATCTGCCTGTTTGTCCTATGTAAGTTTTTGGACAATACCCACAATACAGTTGATATATCTCTGATTAATTTTTTTTGTTTGTTTTTGCCTTGGAATTTTTGTTATGTTTTCCAAGGCTTTTATTGGTTTTAAAGGTTACTTTTACATTGTTAAAGTAAGTTGCAAGTTGTAAGTTGCATTGTTAAATTTGCAGCTTAAGGTAATCCACACAGAACTATTATTTAGATTACACAATATAGAGTTTTCAATACGTGATTTAGACATAAGACTTACAGTTCAGGGCATAATCAACAAAAAATATAAAACCCAAAAACAGATAATAGAATATCTCATTGCCCAAAATATAAATTCACAAACAACCACAAAAAATAAGAATTTTTCAAATCACACATTTTCCAGTAGATTTATTAATACCAGTTTTACCCAAAGGGAACAAACACTCTTAAAAAAGGAATTTAAATATAACATACCAGAAAAATGCAGATCTAAACAATATGACATATTAGGAGTAGAAACAGAGACAGCTTTAAGTAGTACACCTCAAAACTTACAACTAAAATACCAAACAGCAGAAATTATTTAAAAAAAATATATCTAACAGAAATGAACCCAACGAGGAATTCACAATAGCTAGAGCAATACATAAAAAAGCAACAGAAAATGAAATAGTTTTTACAAAATCTGATAAAGGAAATACGATAATATAAAAACATTAGAATTTTTAAAAACAGGAAACTACCAATGATTGTCTAGAGATCCGTCAGAGGCACATCAGACAAACTTCAAACGTCAAATTGAAACATCACCCAGTATAATACCCGAGAGAATCAAATATACATTGACTTCAATGAATCCACAATCCCCACAACTTTATTCTTTAATTAAACTTCATAAATTAAATTACCCAAAAAGGCCAGTGGTCTTTTATATGCCTGCACCTGCTTACAAAGTATCAAGATATTTAATAGATATTATCCAATCGTACTGTAAATTTCAACCTAACTATAGTGTTAAAAATTCATACGAATTAGTTGACAAAATAAAAAACATTACAATCCCAACCAAGCAGATTAATATCATTTGATGTCCAGAATTTATTCGCCAGCATTCCGCCTCAAGGTACAATAACATTAGCAAAAAAATTATTAATTAAAAATAATGTCAACCTAGTTATAAGCATGAAATCATAAATTTTTTAATGGTTTGCATGTCCTAAAACTACTTTTTATTTAACAACGCTTTTTACAATAGTAAAGAGGGTTTGATAATGGGCAGTCCATTAAGCCCCTTACTCGCGTAAATATTTATGGACAATATTGGAACGATAATCCACCAGAGTGGACTAACTAAACAATTTGTATATTGGTATAGATATGTGGACGACATTTTGGCATGTTCTGCCGGTACTAATAGACAACTAAATGTATTCCTTGAATATATTAATGCAATCCACAAAAATAGAATCGAATTAGAAGAAAACAGCAGTTTCCGGTTCCTGGATCTAACAATTTTACGAATCTCAAACAAACATAGTTTTAAGATATTCCGCAAACCCTCTCAAATACATACAACAATACCCAATAAATCATTAAATCCAATACAACATAAATTAGCAGCATACCATAGTCTTGTACATAGACTGATCAATATTCCTTTATCAGACGCAGATTTTAACAAGGAACTAAACACCATCAAGCAAATTGCCCTAAACAACGGATATTCAGAGAATAATTGACAACATTCTAAAAAGAAAACTGAACAAAAAGGTTGTCTTTGAAATATACCCACAAGAGAATGAAAAAGACCATTCATTTAAATTAATAACATACTTTGGTAAATCGTCGGAAAAAATGAAACGGAAAATGAAACGGACGGCCTTGGAAAACATATCAAAAATTGCAAGGCAAAAACAAACAAAAAAGATAAATCAGGGATATATCAACTGTATTGTGGGTCGTATCCAAAAACTTACATAGGACAAATAGGCAGCTCTTTCAAGAAAAGAATTAACGAAGACGAAAGGAGCTTTCTCAATCGTAAACATAATTGGAACTATGCCTCACATCTGTTAAATGAGAACCATCTTTTTAAAAGTGATTTTAAAATATTACACGTACCGTAAACGTAAACCGTCACAAAGATGCGAAAACCCTTCTAAATGACTAAATAGATCTGAACAAATTCCCGCCTTTACTGGATTTGAACAGACAATAAATAGCATATGTGTGGATTTCTTAAAAAATGTATATTTATATTGTCTTTATACCTATTTTAACATCGAAAATAGCCAGTTTTGATGAAGCTACAGTGTTAGCGAAACGCATCAAATATTAATAATAAAGTGGAAATATAGACAAAACAGTCTTTCATTAAATATTTATAATGAATTTCCATCAAGCAGAAACCAACACAATCCAAAAAATACAATAAATCAGTATGCAAACAACATATGACCACTATTATTACATGCAATTTATGCAAAAATAGTGAACTTAGCAGCGATTTATTGTAATTATTGTGATTTATTGTAACTGCCGCAGATGATTATTGTAACGCGACTCTTTTTTCTACCGCACATAAAACATCTCGCTCGTATTTCTGCAGGTGGCCCTTCTTCAGGGTCTTCTTCTGGTCTATTGTATTTTTTCAGGATACATTTTATGTCACTTGACAATGACTCTATACTGGCACGTTCAGAAAGATATAGCGTCATCAAAGCTAAAGA
Organism: Cosmopolites sordidus; assembly: GCA_031761425.1. Classification (NCBI taxonomy): domain Eukaryota; kingdom Metazoa; phylum Arthropoda; class Insecta; order Coleoptera; family Curculionidae; genus Cosmopolites; species Cosmopolites sordidus. Next base: position 721,624 of record JARFXV010001239.1, on the reverse strand, counting down.
GAGTACTTTCAAAAATTTCCTTCTGTCTTTGTAAGCTGCATCGACATGAGTAGCATTATAAAGCAGTTAACTATTGATTCCCGCTATGTTTATCAGTTGGAAGAATATATCTCCTTGTTCTTCTAGATACAGAATAGATGCTACACATTTTGTCGACAGCGTTAACTCCCCTTTTGGTGGAGTTATATTGTTCACCAGACTGCCGCACACGAACGAAACTGCGGAAAAAACTAGTTAAACATGTCGCTAACAATACTGCGGGAGCATTAGTAGACACATTGGTCGTAGGTTACGTGGAGCGCCATGGGAGGGGGAAAGCGCACCGTAATATGGCACCATTTCTTGGAATATTTGTGTTTTTTTTACAAGAGCGCGGGCAGTTAAAGGTTGATAAACATATGATCAAAAGACTCGAAGCTTTTGAAATATGGCTAGTCAGAAGAATACAACGAGTATATTTGATAAAGAATTTTGATCTCAAAAAAGAATATCCACTAAAAAAGTCTAATAACAACCTTAAAGACACGCAAATTCGAATATTTCGTATATGTAATGAGAGAACAACGTTAAGAACTATTGAGATTGATTCTGCATGGAAAGATAGAAGGAAAAAAAGCATGAGTAAACCAAGAATGTCATAGCTGCAAAGTTTGAGATAATGGTTCAACTGAAGCATTGAATTAGTTATTTAGAGCAGGTGTGGACAGGGTGAAGATAGCCAGGATGATCGCCAACCTTAGTTCGAAGGCAGCACGATAAGAAGAACAGGAAATCCAGTTAATAACATCAAAAATACGGCGTACAAAACAATTACTTATTCAGGAAGTTACCAAATTAGTTTCTAAACATTTATCAAACACAAATAATATAAATATTTCTTTCCGAACATATTATAGTCTAGGGCGCCTCATTACAACAATAAAAGTCAAAAGAATAAACTTTATAAATCAAGAGTTTATTTAATTGAATTAATATTCAATTCGGTTCGTGTACAAAAGTATATGTTGTACAAACAAGAAGATATTTTTCCACTAGGATCAATGAATATAAAATAAGTTATATTAAGCAACAAAATTATTTTCATTTTGCAAACCACTTAATGTTAGAAAATTAGATTTTTAGTTATTATTTTAAAATGTTACATAATGAAAATAATTTAAAAAAAAAACAAATCTCTTAATGAGCCTAGAAATAAATAAAAGAAAAAATTATGTATCTAAATGCCCAGGTAGACGTAAATTGTTCACCCTTTTTATATTTATATTGCGCACCTATACAGTGAAAAAATTGATTTTCCCACTATCATCATTTAAGGTATTATAAGGTCTAAAAACAGTTTAGGTTATAACTATTCTTCTCACTGTTAGTTTAATATAGTTCGTATTTGAAAAAGGCACTGTGTGTCCAAACAATCGTAATACATACAGATTTTAAATAAATTGGACATTTAAATATAAATCTTAGTATCGCCTAATCAGTTAAATGAAAATATTCTGCTTTTTTTCTGTTATAATTCATAAAAAGTTAAAATGACAGCATAACAGTTACCCCGCTCTATATTATGCTAATTAATTTTTATGTAGTTCGGTTAAATTTGATGAAAAACCTATTATTACATTCTCTTCTTCATGTTAATTTAATATCAATTTGGTAGCGCCGCAGTAAAGTATCCATATTACTTTATATAGCTATAATAAAACAACAAATTATGCGTTTTTCTCACAAACAACCCAATTTAATACACTTCAAGTTGTTTCATTAGATATTTTCCAGCTATTTATATAACGTAGCAGTTTCTTTTTTCAATTACGTCTGTTTTCAGATAACTCAGACCTCGATTGTGTACACGGAATACGCTTTTTGAGTACGTGCTACGTTATTATTGGGCACAGATATCTTATGATGATGTTTTTTCCTGTAATCAACAGCCTACACATTATGGAGGTGAGTCGAAAAATTGTCATTACAAAATTACGAGCAGTTTTTTATGGGAAAACACGAATTTCGAAATCGAAAGTAATGGAAAATAGAATCGTCCAAATATTTGATCCCCAGTTTAATTCTCAGCCTCTACCTTTTATCGACTGCATAATATTCGAATCAAAATTCTTCCCGCCGCATTGTTATTTTAAAACGCCATCTTTCCGGTTCAAGATGAAGGAACATTTTAGCTTCGGAGACAGGAAAAGTCACACAGACGCGTATGGTGCTTGGTCGATGACGTTCGTTGGGTATTTGACTAAAAACTCTTGCACAACGATGGCTTTGTTCGATGGTGCATTATCGTGGTGTAAGATCCATGAAATTACATGCCGGTTTTTTACTTATTTTGTTTTCCGGCCGCTCTCTGGAGGCGTGGTCGTGGGTAACGGATGAATTTCGTCGGCACATTGATAAGGTCGTCGCCCAGTTCTTCGGAATCAAAAAATATAAACCCTTAAACTGGAAAGAGGATTTACCAACTCCAAAAAGACTCACAAGTCACAAGTAATAAATAATCACAAGCACAAGTTCAGAGACAAACAAAAAATAAATAATTATAGCACTAAAAATGGTAATTCAAATGTTATACTTACAATTACCCTACTTGACTAGGCATAATAACGATGACTGGTCAACATTAAACTAATAGTGTTAAAGGCTGTTATCTAGCGTTTGTGAAACACAAAATATTAATCGTAGACAAATAGTAAGTCCGGTAACTAAGATGACAGGCTACTAACATATTCGGAGTCCTACGTTAGGTACCATAAATGACCCGCATCAAAAATATTTGGTGACTATAATGTCCCGCATCTAAATGGGATTGGGGTTTGGGAATGGGATTTAAAACGTCCGGATTCTAAAAATCTCGAAAAAATACCAAAAAATAAGCCGGTGCATAGCGAGGCCAACTAGTAAACAGAGTAAACTCTATTGGAGAGGTTACTTAACCTGGACTATCTGCGGCGTCGACTACTAGGTCGCAGTCCGTCTTTTTGGCATGGAGACGAGCGAAGCTATCCGTATGAAGCGAGGTTTTTGCCTCGCCGATTTTTTAACCTTGCCGAGGTTTTCTACGTTCATAGCAGAGTATCTAGGAACGCTTTGAACCAAGATATGCACAAGACTGTACTACCTGTAGAAGCCGATCATTTTTAAACACTACATATGAAAAAACAAAATATATGAAACTACCATGAATATAACCTGAAATGTCAGTTGTAGACGCGATATTCTTTTCGGCTTTCAACCGAAAAAAATAAACTGGGGAAATTCTTTGGGAGATTGCTGTTTCGTACAGTATTGTAAAAAATGATTCCGTACTGCAAATTTTGAATTGCAAACTTTGATTAACCATAGAATGGCATAACCTTTGAATAACCGGCAAGAATGGTAAGATTAAAAAGGAATTGTGGATTCCAGGAAACTGCTGCAGAAAAGCAGAGATTTTGAGATTGCTTTATCGAACTGCTTGGCTCTGTTGCAAGACCTAGAGGAAATGGAAATAACAAATCAATATGAAAAAATCATCGCCAATGTCCTTGAAACCACTGCTGTAATAGCACCAGCAAAAAAAAAATTCCAACAATCACAAATCTCTAATGAGACCGTTGATTTAATGAAAAAAACTATAAGAAAACGTATTCGAGAGGAAATGCTGCGGATCAACGTTCAGCTAGTGCAAAAAACACTAGAAGTGAACAAGGAAATTGAAAAAATAAACACAAGCTGAGAAATAATAGGACACAAATGTTTGCCTTAATGCGTGAGGATGACACAATTTGCAGAGCACGTACGGAAATATTAGAGGTATTAGAAGATTTTATTCAAAGTTAGATGAAGATCAGCACCAGTCAAAGACAGCAATGCCCACGAAAGAGCAAATGACAGATATCCCGGTGTATGAAGTGACAAGTGTTATAGAAACGATGAAAAATGGTAGGCTGTAAGAAGGGACAGTGTAACGGTTGAACTGCTAAAAGCGGTGCTGACGGGCGAACTTAATATAAAACACGACAAAATTGAACTGAAAATGCCTCAAAGAACAAACAATATACAACTTATACAAAAATGCTGGATGGATTCCTCTTCATAAGCAAAAAAGCACAAGAAGATTTAAAAAATTACCGCCCAATAAGCTTTCTATCAGTAATATACAAAGTGTTCACCAAGATAATATCTAAAATAATATTAAGAAGACCTAATGACGCACAACCAAGAGAGAAAGCAAGATTCAGAAGTACATTCAGTAAAATGGATCATATCTAGGTTGTCCAACAAGCCATAGAAAGACACAAAAATAAACCATGCCACTGTGTTTATCTATAATGCATGAATTGCTTAATCAAGGGATAGACAAAGCCTGTGTAAACCTAGTGGGATCCATGTATGATGAAACTACAGCGACAGTTCACATGAATCATCTTGAAGTTAAAGTCAGTGTAGAACGTGGTGTAGGGCAGGGTGACTCGGTGATATTGAGTCACCCTGCCCTACACCTGCCCTGTTCTTTTCTCAGCTTGCCTTGAAGAGGTATTTGTAATCTGGATTGGGAACAGGACAGAATAAAAAATCAATGGTGCATACTTAAGCCACCTTAGATTTACAAATGATTTTACAAATGATGTTCTCCTGTCACAAAACCCAGATGAATTACAAAAACACATACAAGAGATGCAAAAGGCGGGAGAACCAGTTGGCTTGAGAATATACCTGAAAAAAAGTCAGGTCATATTCAATAAATTTGCGGAGGATATAATAATTTGTGTTTTAGAGAAGGATTTGAATACGATATGAATGAGGGACAGAAAGACCTGCACATAGATCAGAAAACAAACTAGACTGGGTGACATCATTGGAAGAGTAAAGGAGTTAAAATGGAGGTGGGCAGGCCATATAGTGAGCGATTTCACGAGAGATGGAACAAGGCAATCCTGGAAAGGATACCACTAGATCATTCTAGTTAGACTTTTTCTATTTGTGAACTCTGGGGAGTAAGCAGATTGAGGCCTTAGAGAACTAGATTCTCCTGAAAATGGCTTCAAAGTGGAAGCCGAAACGTTGAGATTTTACAAATTCAAAACGCGGTGTACATATATATATATATATATATATATATATATATATATATATATATATATATATATATATATATATATATATATATATACAAAAAAAGCAAACAATGACTTACAAAAAATTGTCTGTACAATTCCAAAATATGAGTGTTCTTGCACCATCGGGTTGCGTGCAAGGCGGAATTATTTGTGGTATGGTATTAAAACTTGTTTTTTATTGGAAACTAATCATTCAATGTAATGTATATCTGTTATCCTAAAAAAACATAATTTCTTACATTCATTTTCTTCCTCGCCGACACTAATCATTTATAACCACCCAATCTGCAATTTACTAATTTATTCAAAACTGATTCTCGCAAGGGACGACTCTCCATTTCCCATTCGAAATGGATTTTATCAAACGTTCATTCGGGAACACATTCAGAGGGGACTGTTTCGAACCGAAATAATTAGGGACACGTGAAATTGCCTCCAATCTGATGTTTCATAAAATAAATTTAATTTTCAAACAATTTGCATTGTTAAGTTAATAAAGTGTTGAAGTAACTGGGATTGCTGTTTTGTGACCTAGTTAATTTATTTTTGGTGGAAGGATTAAAGATTTAGCAATATGAAATTAAAAAAAAAAAATTACAGTATTTTTAATAACAGGAAGAGGAAGTAATATTTGAAGTAATGTTCATAAAAGGTGTGTCTCACGGAAAACAGGACTTTTTAAAAATAGCTATTTCTAGTGGCGCCATCTTTTGACGGGGTAAACTTTGGAAAGATGTATGCTTCATTGACGTTCTGACAAAATTTCATGACATTCGGATCATTAGAAGCCAAACCATCAGTCGAACAAAGAGCGAATATTAAATTTTGTTTTAAACTTGGTAAAACATTGACCGAAACATTTCAATCAATGAAACCGGTATATGATGGGGATTGTTTATCCCCTAGCAGAGTCCACGAGTGGTTTAAATGATTGAAAGAAAGTCGTGAGGACATCAAGGACGACGAACATTCTGTTGTTGACTGTGCACGCTTTGTTCACACAAATTGACTAGCGACCAAAAATTGCTCCGAATCCAACATTGCAAGGACTAATATTATATATAGTGGGTCCAGGATAAATGTATCACATTTTTTTGCTAATATCATGGCCAACTAAGTTTTTAGAGAATAACTAATAACTGGCTCTTGACTTAACATGAATAACGGATTCTTGACCAGCACCATCTTAAACCAAACTGTATGGTTCTAAATTACTGGGTGTCCCAGATATTTGTAATATTGATATAATTTTTCTAATAATTACATAAACTTTCTGTTATTAAAACTATGTATGCCATGGAAATCAAAAATTGTAAACTAATTAACAAATGTCACTTTGACTGATTGATTTGTGTTATAGTGATTTCAAAAGGCAATAATGATTTATTCTTTAGAAGAAAAAGTAAAAATTTTAAGATTAGTTGGTGATGGCACACGAACTTTTCGTGAAGCAGCAAAAGAATTTAATAGAAGACATCCAAAAAGAAACATCAATCATATTACAGTTTTTTACATAAACCAATATTTTGATCAAAACAAAACTGTTCCTAATCAAAATAAACTTCCTAATCAGCATCGTTCTCGTGAATTTCGACCAACTGAATTAGTTCCTGATTATTTTAATGAGAACCCACTGAAGCATTAGGGACGCTAGTAGAATTTTAAACATTCCGAAATGCACGATCTGGTTATGCCTGAAGAAAAATAACAAGAAACATTTTAAACCAAAATTTCTTCAAACACTTAAAGTTGGTGACTCCGAAAGAAGAATAGAATACTATTTATGGTTACAATGCATGTACATACAAGATCCTACATTTCTAAAAAATATTTTATACACAGATGAAGACACATTTACGACAAATGGTATCGTATCATCACAAAATATTAGATTATGGGCTCAAGATAACCTTCATTGAATGCAGTTAGATTTTTTAGATTTTCACAAAATGAATTTGATGACAAAATTGATGCGTAATCTCTTAATTATAGTTACAATTTGACGGGGTACCCATTCATCATGCAATCAATGTAAGAAACTGGTTAAATAATAATTTTCCAAATCGTTGGATTGGGCGAAACAGTCCTGTAATTAACTAGCCGCCGAGATCCCCGGACTTCATGCCTCTTCATTTTTTTCTCTGGGGGACAATAAAAAATAAGGTTTATGTTTCGAGGCTCCAAACTCGAGACGATCTTTTACCAAACCAATTACCAATTACCAAACAACAATTGAGAAAACTAGTAACCAATACCCGACGAAGTATTGAAAAGTGTTTGATAGAAAATGGCGGAATGATAGAAATGTCTAGTATTTAAGTTTAATGATATAATTTAGATCGACCTGTAAATAAAGGAAGTTTTTTGTTAAAAAATAGTCTGTATTAGAACAATTATTAATTATTAATTAGTATTGTAAAAATAGTAAAACAATATCTGGGACACCCAGTAATTTAAAACCATAAAAATCGGTATGTTTTAGTTTAAGGTGGTGCTAGTCAAGAATCCGTTGTTAGTTTTTCTCTAAAAAAAGTCCTAATAGTACTTCTCGAAAATGGGATCCATAAAAGTTGAGGTAGTTGGCCATAAAATTAGCAAAGAAAAACATGTGATACACTTTCTTAATGCCGTTTTCCGAGATCGATTCAACAAAACAAAGTTTATGAAAATCGGTCCAGAAATAAAAATTTTAAGAGGATGGTAAGTCCTTATCCTGGACACACTGTATATATATAGGAGGAAATGTAGGTTTTTGACCTAAGTATAACATTATTTATTTTCAAGAACATTTTTTTGTAATTACAGCTAAATGAAGGAATAGTGTACTTTAAAATTACCCTACTCCATTACCCTTATCACTAATAACTATGCTGTACTTGAAGGTTTCGTCCTTTTTCGACTCCATGTGGTGCCACCAAGTATCTCTCGAGGCCGGTTTCTAGCCTTTCAGCCGTCATTAGCCGAGTTCAAGTTGAACGGAAGGAAAGGAGTTGAGGACAGACCATCAGGGCTAGGCCATGTCAACTAGCCATTTTATTATATACATATATATGTATATCTATATATATATATATATATATATATATATATATATATATATATATATATATATATATATATATATATATGAGCAATGGTTAGTTGTTTGACCGAGAGGAAGCCCCACTCATCCCTTACATTGGAGAGCACATGTTTCGTCCGTTGGTGGTTAGACTCATCAGGGTACCGACATATGCTCTCTCGCCAAGAATAGGGGAGTCCCTCTCCACAATCAAACAAGCCATATTTTCGCCGACTTCTCGTTGGATGGCTTAGAAATGGAGTTTTTTTAACTTCTTTGGACTGCGTCCAACGAGACAACAGTAGTCTAGAGTTATACACCCCCGACCGTTGAGTTTCACAATCTCATGTGAAACGCACAACAACCTGCGTATATATATATATATATATATATATATATATATATATATATATATATATATATATATATATATATATATATATATATATATATATATAGATGAAGGATGGTAGATGGATTTTCTCTATAATTAATTCCAAGTAAATTTTGAATAAATGAATAAATAACAGATTAATCAGTTTTAAATGATTAATGTCTGAGAGGGAGAGAATTTGTCTGAAAATGAAATATATTATTTTGGGAAAATATATTGCGAATGGAGGGAAATTTGCTAGACATTATCTCGTTAATTAAATTATTATTGAATCTATATAACGCATCAGACGATACTGGTCCAATAAAACACAACACATGAATTGAAACTTATTTATGAACTTTATAAAGGATTTTTCGCTCAAATCACATGTATTTCACTCAATGCAAGTCTCACTAATCAGGAAATGACTACAACTAGCTTCATTAAAACATAATTAGCGAAATTGTCGTCGAACGAAATAAATACCATTTAATTATAATTAAAAAATTTTATTATAAAGTTTATATTTAACAAAATAGATTCCAAAAACAAAATTATTACAAAGTTCAAATGTTTTAATTTGGACTTTAATAATGGATTTAATTAATTACATAGGTCAACAAATTTAAACTTTTTTGAGGTAACATTGATGAAATAGGTGTATATGAAGTATTTTGTTATCATACATCTGAAAATCATAAGCTAATTACTGTAACACGTACAGTTTTTTTGTTACAGAGGGTCAGTGGTGCGGGAAAAAAAGGAGACGACATATTTTTACAATCTAGTATTTATAGAAGTTATATACTTCTTATGGCGCATTTGGAAAAATAGATCAGAGTGAATGTTTAGCGGGGGACGAAGTTACACGCGCCGATGTAACACATTTTTTTTAATTATCACACCTTCGCCATTTGTCAAGACTTGTTTATAAACTAATTGCTGGAGGCTAAGACTACACTGTTAGTTTATATTTATAAAACTTCATATTGAAGTGTATATTTATTTTCCATTGTAAAGATTGTGTATCAAGATCTGAGGTCATATGTATGTAAGTATTATTTTTATGAGTAAAATTAAATATCAATAAATAAATAAATTTTGAGAATATTGAGTTGGTAAATATTTCAAAAAATATACTAAAATTTGATATTTGAAGTTATACTTCCTTTGGCGCGTTTGGGAAAACAGATCAGAGTGTATTTATAGCGTGGGACAAGTTGCGCGCGCCTATATAACATAATTTATTATTTTCTTTATAAAATGAAGATACCTTCGCCATTTATCAAGACTTTTTTTATTAATTATGTCAAAGAAATATAACTTTTTACATGCGTACATAAGCACATACACGCTTTTTTTTAACACTAGCTGTACCCGGCCACGCGTTGCTGTGTCTCAGCACTTGTGTGTGGTTATAAAATATTTTTTGTTGTTCCATTATCTGTGCAGATATAGAAATTGTCTGGTTTGCCGACTCTAGAACACGCAACATATATTTGGCCATGTGAGAAGCATTCCCTGTCTAGATCTAAACCGCACTATTCTAAAGATTGGCACTGAGATTTGTTGATAGTGATTGCAAACGCCAATCGAATTGGGAATTGCAATCTCTTAAGTTGAAATGCCATATCCGTTGGAATCATAGGAATGCGAGGTATGCAGACATATTCACCTTTGAAAGGTGCTGTCCAGATTGTTGCTTCTACAAAGTTGCTCATGCGGCGCCGATTTCAATTGCAACACATGCGCCGGCATCCCTGGCAGATCGAGTCAATTCAAAAATTCTATTGGATTTGTTGAACTGTTGTTGTTGTTGGAACCGCTTTATCTGATTCCACAACAGTATCGACGGACTTGTAAGTGACTATACCCACCAAATGAACGCTATAGTAAACGATATAACTCAATTCCAACGCAATATCACACGAAATAATTAAATCAAAATGAAAATAAATCGAAATTTATTGCAATTCAGCAGCTATCAAGAAACACGCTGTTCGGCATGAGCAATGTTTAGTATTGCGTGTATTGCGCTATAGCGCTCCCATTGCCGTAAAATTATTTTTTGTGCGTGTTTATATATATATATATATATATATATATATATATATATATATATATATATATATATATATATATATATATTATTATTCACGTATAGGCCCTGGTGGACCACGCGAAGTACAATTAGAGGCGGTTGTTGTTGTTAGCCTTCCTTTGAGCCCATACTAATTTCATTCTTTCGCTATGAGCTTTTTTCCTTTCGTCAGACCAAGTTGTTCCAGTCTTCCTACATTTTTCTCTCTGGCCAACCTTCCAAACGTTAACCTTGTGTCTGAAACAACCTCTATCCTGAATTTCACTTTGTGTAATATTTGCTGATCTTAGGTCCTCTTTAATTGCCGCAATCCATTTAATTATTTCTACTTTAGCTCTACTCCTATTTTCATAAAATTCGACTATTTGTCTAGTTAGCCTACTCGGATTCATGCGTTTGATGTGTCCGTAAAACTTAAGTCTTCTTTTTCTCATATCACTATGTATATCTGTGTATTGTTTGATTTCTTGGTTTTCTCGAAGTCGGTATATTATGCTATTTATTTGATTGGTGCCTAGGATTTTTCTTATGATTTTTCTTTCCTTCTTTTCAATGTCCTCGATGTCCCTCTTTCTATTCAAAATGAGCGTTTCTGCAGCATATAGACATTCTGGCTTAATAACCGTGTTGTAATGTCTCAGTTTTGTGTTTTTAGATAGGCATTTTTTGTTGTAAATATTTTGTGTAAGTCTCAATGCCGTTTCCATTTTTTGACATCTACCCTTATTGGCCGCTTTTTCCAACCCATTTTCCATGATTAATTCACCCAAATATTTGAATTGAGAGACTCGTCTGATGTTACCATATTTTGTTTTTAGAAATGGTGTTCTTAGGCTGTTGCAGGTCACGTATTGTGTCTTTTCAAAGGATATTTGGAGTCCTACCTTTTCTGCTGTTTCTTTTAGGATTTCAATCTGTTTTTGAGCCGTTAATACATCTTGACCTGAAATTGCTAGATCATCAGCAAATGCCAGACAATCAATTTTGATGTTGGTTCTCCCCAGTTTAATGGGCTGGTCTATATTCAGTGCCGACTTTTTTTCACGCCACTCCTGTATTACTTTTTCTAGAACACAGTTAAATAAGAGTGGCGAGAGTCCATCCCCTTGTCTCACACCAGTTTTAATTTCGAAGGGTTCTGAGATGTCACCCACGAATTTAACTTTTGACCTCGTGTTAGTTAACGTTGCTTTAATAATTGCCAGCGTTTTCAGATCTAGTCCTTGTTCTTTCAAGATTCGGAATAAAGATTCGCGGTCAATAGAATCATATGCTTTTTTGAAATCCACAAATGTACAGACGAGATTTTTATTGTACAGTTTTTGATGTCTTAGAATCAACTTTAGATTCAGGATCTGTTCAAGGCAGGATCTGCCCGGTCGAAAACCTGCCTGATATTCACCAATGTTCAGTTCTAACTGTCCCTGTGCTCTGTCTAGTAGACATTGAGATAGAATCTTGTAACAAACTGAGAGAAGAGATACTCGTCTATAGTTGTTTACATCCGTTCTATCTCCTTTCTTATGTAGTGGATGGATTAGAGCATCTTTCCAGTCTTCCGGAATCCGTTCGGTTCGCCAAACTTCTTGTAGAATTTTGGTTATTTCCTTGATTGTACCTGGACCAGCGGATTTCAAAAGTTCAGCAGTGATTCCATCTTCACCAGAAGCTTTGTTATTTTTAAGCCGCTTGATTTGCCTAAGTATTTCCTCTTCATTCGGTGGTAATGAATCTGGGTTTGTTTGTTTAGGGTTTAGTGTTGGTAATTTGTTTAAGGGCTCAGGACAGTTTAGTATTTGTTCAAAATATTTCGCAAGTTCTTTGCAATTGTCTTGGTTATTTAGAGCTAGTTGTCCGTTTTCCTTTTAAAAGCATAGGCTCTGCGGTTGGTAGCCTGTTAATTTAGTTTTAAATGTTTTGTAAAAGTTTCGGGTGTTATTTTTTTGGAAATCTTTTTCTATTTCATTAAGTTGATTGTTTTCATATTTTCTTTTAGTTTGTCTAATTAGCTTCGATGTTTCTTTTCTTACTTCCAAAAAGATGTTATAGTTTATTGCTGTTTTTTGTCTGTTCCAATCTTTGAATGCTTTACTTCGGCTTAATACTGCTTGCTCGCAAACTTCATCCCACCACGGATGTTTTCTACGTTTTTGTAAAGGGACCAACTTTAAGGCTGTTTTAATAATTTTTTGTTTTAATTCTTGCCAGTTCTGTGCAGGTTGTTTATCAAGCTCTTCAGTTAGGGCTGGTTTTATTTTCTTTGGGTCAAACTTTGGTATTAGCAGCCCCTTTTGAATAAGCTTTCGAGGTTTTAAGCTAAGTTTGATTCTAGTCAAGTAGTGATCCGTGTCTATATTTGCTCCTTTCCTGACTTGAACATTCAAAATCTCTTTATAATTGGGGTACGAAATGGCAACATGGTCAATTTGAAATTCACCCATGTACGTGTTTGGGCACCTCCAGGTCTTTTGTTTTGTTATTTTCTTCTTAAAATGGGTTGACATTATTTTTATATTAAACTGCGAACATAGTTCAACCAATCTTCTACCATTATGGTTAGTCCATTTATGAGCGGGAAAACTGCCGACTGTTTTCCTGTACTTTTTTTCTTTCCCAAGTTGGGCGTTGAAATCACCCAATAGGATTTTTACATGGTTAGAGGGAATTTTAGAGATAGTCTTTTCCAGAATTTCCCAGGACTTATTTACTTTTTCAAGATTAGATTCATTTTCTTCGTTAACTGGGAGGTGTGCATTGATTAATGTATAGTTTTTGTTAGCACACTTGAGGGATAGTGTCATAAGTCGATTATTTACTGGCTGGTCATTTGTTATAGAACCAAGAATGTTTCTTGAGACAGCGAAAGCAACACCGAGATGTGGTGTATTTTTGAGTATTCTTTTGTCCGTTTTACTTTTAAAAAGTCTGTAGTTGCCGAATTCCAAGGTGTTATCATCTATCAATCTGGTTTCTTGCAAAGCTAAAATTTGGATTTTTTGCTGATTTAATGCCCCATTCGCCCCATTCGTGTAGTTTTCCTGGACGCAGGAGAGAGTTGATATTTACCGTTCCAAAGAAAGTTTTTATTTTCGGTTTCAGACGTTGGCCAGAGGTCTCCGACTCCCTCTGAAAGATTATATATATATATATATATATATATATATATATATATATATATATATATATATATATATATATATATATATATATATATATATATATATATATATATATATATATATATATATATATATATATATATATATATATATATATATATATATATATATATATATATATATATATATATATATATATATATATATATATATATATATATATATATATATATATATATATATATATATATATATATATATATATATATATATATATATATATATATATATATATATATTTCAAAGCAATCGGTGAAGAACTTTAGGAGATTTACGATTTTGAACAAATGAACATTTACCACGGGCATAGCCAAGGGGGGGTTTTGGCGGTTCAACCCCCCCCCCCCCCCCACGAAATAAGCCAAATATTACCTAATATTATACCGAAAAAATACGAGGAGTGAAGAGAGTTAAATTATTACATTTGAGTTGAATATATATCCGAACTAGTGGACGTTGCGCACAGTAACGCCATCTCTTGTCGAGTAGTCGAACTATTTTGTATCGTATGGCAACTTTGCGTTGTTTCTCGATTATTCGCCACGCCCCTCGGTCGGAATGAGCGGAGCTTTGTGGAAGTTTGTGGTAGTTTGTGGTAGTTTCTGGACGGCTACTACTGGGCTGCTATATAAGCGGCGCGTGACCGCGCTTACGGCAGTATTGTTCCATGCGAACTCGAAGCGAATATAAGTGAAAAGTGGTGAACGAATAGTGAAGAGAATTAAGTGTACCGTGTAAGTGAGTAATTTTAGTGCAGTGTTATTCGGTGACCTTGTTAAGGATAGATACGTGAATCATTATTACTGTCGAAAAATGGAAGGGAAAAAAAGGAAAGGTGATAAACTTAAAGGTATGGACTACTGGAAAAAGTGGTGTAGTCAAGGGGTTTCTAATAAAGAAACAAATTTGGATTTAGCTATCAAAGCTTCAGGTACCTTGCATGCTGATAAGAAGACTGTGATGACAAGCGGGCCTTCGACCTCGACCTCAATCACAATACCGAATGTCGAAATCGATGCCATATCGCTGGTACCCTGTTCGATACCTTCAACTGCCGAATCTACATCTAGTCTGCAACAGGCCAGCTTGCCTGTTACCTCATCTTTTACAACTGTAGCTAAGTTGGATGTTGGTTTTTACACGATTCAAGAAAAAATCTTGGATGAATATTTTAAAGTCCAAATTTTAAAAACGCCATGGAACACACCCAGAGATTATAAGTTTCCTATTTCCACAAAACGAAACTTGCACTTTCAATTTAAATGGTTGGAGAGATTCCCCTGGTTGTCATATTCGGAATATAAAAGTGGAGCATACTGCAGAGTTTGCGTGGTAATGGGACGTTCGCTTGATGAAGGTAAAGGCGGTCATCAAAGGATCGGCCAGTTGGTAACCGAACCTTTTTGTAAGTGGAAAAAGGCCCTAGAAACATTTGAAGCTCATGCGAAATCGGGATACCACAAGCGAAATTCAGAACTGGCAGATAACTTTCTAAAAGTAATGTCTTCGCAGGCTTTTTCGGTCACTGAACAGCTGTCTTCTGAAAGAAAGAAACAACCAGAGGAGAATCGAAAGAAACTAATCCCTATCGTAAAAGCAATCATTTTTTGCGGCAAACAAGGCATCTCCTTGAGAGATAAAATCGATTCGGGGCGCATACAAATTACACCAGAATCACCAGAACCTGAACAACCACTACAGAATGATGGTAATTTTAGAACCCTGTTGCGGTTTGCGGCTGAGTCTGGAGATAAAGATCTGGCTGAGCATTTGAATACTTCCCAGAAGAATGCCCTGTACACAAGCCTTCAGATCCAAAACGAAATAATTGACATTTGTGGTAAATTAATTTAACATAAAATAATTGAAGAAGTAAAGAAAGCCCAACTATTTGCGCTTCTGGCTGACGAAACCACCGATATCGGACGTGTAGAACAAGTCTCGTTATGTCTTCGATATGTTGATTTTACAGATAATAAACACCATATACTTAAAGAGATGTTCCTTGAGTACATTCCAACGGTCGATGTTTCAGGATCCGGTCTCGTAAATCTTATTATTACAGCTCTGAAAAAGTATGGACTTGAATGTTCTCATGTGGTTGGTCAAGGTTACGATAGGGCTGCAGCTATGAGTGGGTATTTGCACGGTGCCCAAGCTTATGTTCGCCAAGAATGTCCTCTTGCTCTTTATGTACACTGTAGTGCACACTCTCTCAACCTTGCTATTGCTGATTCATGTTCATTAGCAAATGTCCGAAATTGCATTGGGATTGTGCAGTCTGTTGGTTCCTATTTTCGACATTCTGCTCAACGCACTGCTTTGTTGAAAGAAAAAATTCAAGAGCTACTACCCGTCGGTAACCAAAAAAGCTTGCTCTCAATGTGTGAAATACGGTGGTTCTACAAACATGAAGCTATTATAAGATTCAGGGAAATTTATTCAGCGATTGTGAATGCTCTCGAAGAACTCCAATTTAATCACAATAAGGAAACATCGCAACAAGCCGCCCAATTGCTAAGTACGCTTCGATCTTCGGATTTTGTGATGTGTTTAGTGATTCTTCAAAAAGTTATTAGCTATACATTGCCGCTATCAAAACAATTACAGACCATTGACATCGATCTTATCACGGCATTCAAACATGTAGATGATGTTATTAATGTCTTACAACTCCTGAGAAACAACACTGACGTCGAATATCTTCATCTCTATGAAGACGCAAAGGTTTTACTGGAAGAAAATGGTGGTATACTGCGAATGCTACGCGTCGTCGGAAGTCAATTAAATAGACCGAACATTCCTGCATTGGATGTATGCACGTATTACAAAATTAATTTGTTCATTCCATTTCTTGATCATACAATTCAACAATTGGTTGAAAGGTTTACCAAACATCGTAAAGTAGTATCAGCATTATCTGGTGTGCTACCTTCAAATTTTACTGCCAGTTCTGAAATTAAAGAAGCAATTTCCATGTACTCACTGCGTCACTGCTTCCCGAAAGCAACATATCAGTGGTTAAAGCAGAACTTGAAGTATGAAAAACAGTGATGACAAATATCTCGCCTACCCCGAAGTCTAGTTTGTTTACTAATCTTATACTTTATCCTAATATTTACACATTACTACAAATCTTGGCTACCATTCCTGTATCCACTGCTACCCCAGAAAGGTCTTTCTCGAGCCTAAGGAGACTGAAAAACTATTTACGAAACACTACAAGTGAAAACAGACTTAATGGTTTGGCTCTCATGAACGTTCACTATGGAACAGAAATTCATGCAGATGAAGTAGTGGATATATTTAAAAGAAAAAGCCGAAGATTTCTTCTTTAATGGTTTTAGATTTAGCGCAGAGGAACGAAATTAATTTAACCATTTCATTTAAAGTTAAGAACTTTATAAATATGTGGTAATTTTTCCGATTAAATTTCATTAAGTATATTTTTGTTGTTTTATTTACTTTGAACTAAACCCCCCCCAAAACTAAATCCTGGCTACGCCCGTGACATTTACACTTTTATTTATATAGATAATCATGTAAAACGTGTTAAATATGTTCAGAGACATTACTGAGCGTTATGTGAATCAAAAATATATTAGCGACAAAAACGTTTCCTTTGTCATCTTGTCTTCTTTAGCATCATCCATTTTTAAAAAAGCAGGATTAGACACCCAACATAGATGGATTTCAGTATCCCTGGTATCTTGCTTCCATCCTCCTGATGTCCTGGTGTTATAGTTACGTAAATGACGAAATGTGGCAAGTTGAAAATATAAAGTATCTGAAAACTAAATATCGTATGGACAACATTGAAACGATAATCCATTGATATCATAAACGATAATAAGTAAGATAATAAGTGTCTGAGTAAGCACCGAAGATGCCAAATGAGATTTTGGCGAAACGTCTGCAAGCTCCCGACAGGGACCAACCCGACAACCGGATGTACTCCCGGAAAAAACCCAATACATGTTTTTCCATCCGTGAAACAGTACGTACGAACATTTATATATATATATATATATATATATATATATATATATATATATATATATATATATAACATAGAAATTGAGTCCACAAAAATTTCAAATTTGCAGTTAAATTAGAAGAAAATAACAGTTGAAACTTCTTGAATTTAACCATTTCACGGATCTCAAACAAACATAGTTTGAAGATATTTCCCAAATCCTCTCAAACAGATACAACAATACATAAAAAATCATTATACCCACAACAGCATAAATTAACAGTTTATCATAGCCTTGTAGACAAGCTGGCCAATATTCTTTTATCAGATGCAGATTTTAATATTTAAATAAACATCATCAAACATATGGCAGTAAACAATGATTATTTAAAAAGCGTAATAAATAACATTCTAAAAAGAAAACTTCACAAAAATGCTGTCTCTGAAATCTGTCCACAAAAGAATGAAAAATACTATCAATTCAAATCAATAACATATTTTGGTAAACCGTCAAAAAAGATTGAAAAATTCTTATATAAATACAAAATACAAATATACAAAAAATACAAAATGACAATCTTGGAAAGTGTATCAACAATTGCAAAGCAAAAACAAATAAAAAGATAAATCGGACGTATATCAGCTATATAATGAATCATATTCAAAAACCTATATAGGACAAACAGGTAGATCTTTCAAGAAAAGTATTAAAGAAAACGAAAGAAGTGTTCCCAATCAGAAACATAATTCTAATTACGCCTCACATTTGTTAAGTGAAAACCATCATTTTAACAGTGACTTTAAAATATTACATATACAAAACAAGAGCAAAAAACTAAACCATCTAGAGAGCTTAGAAATAAACCCCCTCAAATATGCAAAAACCCTTCTGAATGATCAAATAGACCTAAACAAATCGCTTTTATTGAATTTATACTGACAGGAAATAGCTTCTGAGTGGATTTCTTATTTTATTTTTTTTTTATATAATTTATTTATTATTTATTTTTATAATTTATTTTTATATATTAAAATGTATTTTATTGTAGAACCTTTTTGTATTTATAAACTGACAAAAGACCAAAAGATAAAAAAATTGTTTATTAAACATTTAAAGTATCTGAGCTCAATGATTAATGGAGATGGAAATTAGAGCAGAAATTAAAAGTGGAATAAATCGGCAAACAAGATGTAATATACTTTGTTTAAACTATTCATTAATAAAAAAGCAGAAAAAATAAAATGAGGATTTATAAGATATATCATCTTCTATCTCTTTTGCTCTATGGAATGGAGTCATGATTATTACCTAACAGACATAGGAATATGTTAATGGGATAACGAAAAAGGGCATAATTAGGAAAGAAAAAATCAGATATGACCCGGGAATTAAAACATTGAGAGAAATAGTATTGGCGGTATCTGGAAAGGATAGATAGAGCAATAAAAACAAAAAAATATCGAAGACGAGAAAGTTAGGAAGAAAGAAAGAGAGATATTTTTCTTGATTTTTCTTCTTTGAGAATTTAGGTCACTAATGTTCAGTTAGTGTGGTAAAGAATGTTATTATTATTTATTTGGGATGACTTTATGACGTTTTTCTGTCTTTATCAAGTTCTATAAGTAATATCTCAATGTTTTTGTGATTATATAACATTATGAACACAATTTGAATTACCATGGAGCATATGATTTTATAAATTTGACACTTCAAATTGACGAACGCACCTTTTAATTTTAACGACACATTTTAATGGTATATGTTTTTGTTTTTTTCCTAAATTAAAATTACATCAACATATTAAATTCAAGATTTTAAATAAAAATGACACTATACTTAATATCATTAATATTTTTTACATGTAATAATTATCGATAACAACATATTCAATGGATTTTTCAGTGGATTTTATATTATCGAAGTACAGCCATCACCGGTGGAACATTGTGTGTCGACACTTTTTTTGTCGTTAGTGGAATGTTGGTTAGCATTAACTTCCTCAAGCAAAAAGCGAAAGGAGAAATCAACTGGTTCATGTTTTATTTTTTACGTTATATGAGAATTACCCCACCTTTAGGAATAGTAATTTTATGGTGAGTAAATTAATTTTTAACTAAAACTCACAGCAACGTATGAATCTTTATTTATTATGAATCTTTTATTTTTATTAAATATTAAAAGAAAAATAAGATTTCATAAAAATTATGGAAAATATTAAAATAATATGAAAACAAATCGGAAGAAAAATATATGAACTCAATGTTGCATGACAACAGTTTTCTGACAAAGTGGTTCAAGACCTTTAATTATTGTCTAAATGGTTGCGGTGTGTTCATATATATTATTTTGGATTTTTCTGTGCTAAAAAACTGTAAAAATGTAATGTAAAAACTTCAGCTGAAATCCCCGAAGTTGACGTTGAGCTATTCAAAATGTTTCACAACATTCCGATATGTGTTTCAAGTGGTTGCATTATTAATTTCAATTAGGCAGCTTAGCGAAGAAACAATAAGGGGGCGAAATTTTACAGAAGTTATTCCCGACAATAATCGAGTTACGAGAAAAAAAAAACAAAAATATTTTCCCTATGTATCCCATATATCCCTATTTCTAACCAAATATAAATGTAACTGCAACTGGTGAAATAGCTGCACAAATCAAAATTGTTCAGACAAGACCTTTTTGAGCAAGAAATTTAATTTTTAAAAGAATGTTTTTTTTGTGATAAATGAATTAGATCCTCTCTGTTTGTTCTTTTTTTTCCCTTTCCTTAACTGAACTTTCTGTTCCATATATAAATAAATAACCCCTAGTGACTAGTGCTTTTGATATAAAGATGCCTCTATGAAAGTAAAATACTGAAATAACAGAGTTTTTTTGATAATTTGCTAGTGCGTCTTTTTTTGGTTTTAGAATTTTTTAAATATCTTTTTCAAGTTTAGTACCCTGAAAAACATAGAAATAGATAGTTTCAAAATTTTGGCCAGGTTTTGGAGTTATCTGCCCCAATCTGCGACGCATTATCAACTCGATCTCATATCAACTTTTGTCGGCAACTTTCTCAAATTTTGTCAAGAATCCTCTAAAATAACCATGAAATATTTTGAAAACTATAAAGACCTTTGTCGTTCTTTCATGTGAATGGCTATTTCTTGACAGATTAGAAAAGCCTAGGATCTCAGGTGCCAGAACCAAACCAAACCAAAATATTTCGACCACGGTACAACCAGCGTGGAGGCTTTCAATTATCAGAACTATTCGATTATATTCGGCCTATTTGAGGTTATGCTCCTTCACGTGAAAGTTATCAGGAATTCAAATTTTGAATTTTGGTGACACATGACGCATATGATTTCAATCTCAAAGCATTTTTTGTAGGTATGCAACACTCATGCAATATTTTGGATCAGGCCCATTGTGGAACGACATGCTAGAAACAATACAAAAGCCCTGTCAAGATTATTGGCTGGCTACTATTCTACATATTCAAAACTACATTCATCCATATCCACTGGTAAATAATTCATTAACATATTAATTTTGGTGAAAATCTTTATTAAATTTACTAATAACTTTCTTCGCAAATTAAATAGTTTTTTATAGAAATGAAAAAGTCAGTAAAATAGGTATTATTATCTATACACCGTATATGAATGATTGAGACCTTATGTGATTTTCGAATGACTTGCGTAAATGGCGCATAATGTTAAAATAATAATTCTATATTATATATCTGAGCATTTGGAACTATTTGTGAACAATACCACGATAATCGAAAAGAGAGGGAGAGGAAGGGAACGAAAGTGCAGCTTTTAATCAATTCTTTCACATGCTGTGAACAAGTCAAGTATGGCCTAATAGGAAAGAAAGGGACCTGAAAAGAAATTCACATCGACTGAGGAGATCATCGTCGAAGTAGTACTTTTCGGAAGTTATTAAGAAGTTGAAAAATTGTTGGTTGAAGTTTATGTAGCTAAAACTAGACCACCTTGGAAAATAAATAGATTTTCGTTAAAAAAGGCAATATTTCATTTAAAATGTTTCTGGCTTTTCACTCTATCCTTGTATATAAAGCTCTACCATTAGGATGATGGAACTTCGACAGCTCATGGCGGCCATATTTGTTTACCAATTCTAGCTAGGAAATTGTTCAAATCAAATATAAATGTAACTGCGACTGGTGAAATAGCTGTACAAATCAAAATTGTTCAGACAATACCTTTCTGAGCAAGAAATTTAATTTTGAAAAGAATGTTTTTTTTGTGATAAATGAATTAGATCCTCTCTGGTTGTTCTTTTTTTTTCCATATATAAATAAATAACCACTAGTGACTAGTGCTTTGGATATAAAGATGCCTCTATGAAAGTAAAATACTGCAATAGCAGAGTTTTCTTTGATAATTCGCTAGTGAGTCTTTTTTTCGTTTAAATTTTTTTTAATATATTTTTCAACTTCAGCACCCCGAAAAACATAGAAATAGATACATTCAAAATTTTGGCCAGGTTTTGGAGTAATCTGCCCCAATCTCCGATGCATTATCAACTCGATCTCATATCAACTTTCTGAAATATCGTCAAGAATCCTCTGAAATGAAACCATGAAATATTTTGAGAACTGTAAAGGCTTTTATCGTTCTTTCATGTAAATGGTTATTTCTTGACAGATTAAAAAAGCCTGGGATCTCAGATGCCTGAACCAAACCAAATCAAATTATTTCGATCGCCGTAAATCCAGCGTGGAGGCTTTCAATTATCAGAGCTATTTGATTATATTCGGCCTTTTTAAGATTATGCTCCTTCACTACATGCTTCTTACTTTAGAAATTAGTGAAAGCTATCAAGAATTCAAATTTTGAATTTTGATGAACAATACTACAGTAATCTAAAAGAGAGGGAGAGGGAGGGAACGAAAGTGCAACTTTTAGTCTATTCTTTCAGATGTTCTGAACAAGCCAAGTATAGCCTAATAGGAAAGAAAGGAACCTGAAAAAAAATTCACATCGACTGAGGAGATCATCGTCGTAGTACTTTTTGGAAGGTATTAAGAGTTGAAAAATTGTTGGGTAAAGTTTATGTAGCTAAAACGAAACCACCTTGGAAAATAAATGGATTTTTGTTAAAAAAAACAATATTTCATTTAAAAAGTTTCTAGCTTTTTACTCTATCCTCGTATATAAAGGTCTACCATTAGGGTGATGGAACTTCGACAGCTCATGGCGGCCATATTTGTTTACCAATTTTTGACATATCTTATCAGTCGTTTTCCGAAAGGTTTGCAATTAAATTGTGGTTCCTTTGACGTCAGAACAACAATTTTTCTGTTGGAACCTTTGGTGTGAAATACTAAACTTGAAGAGATTTACTTGAGCATCATCAGGAGATGATTAAATAATATCCTGATGATGCTAACATGGTTAGCGAAACGTGCGTCGAGCAGTTCAAAAAAGCGTTTTGGTGTTTAGTGGTAAATCTCTTCAAGTTTAGTCAGAAGTTTTGAAGAAAAATAAACGTTTGGAAATTGTCCAATTTTATTACGCAAATTTGCGATCTCTTCGTGCAACTTACTCAACGAGCAATTAGGACCCAAGGTGAGTTTACTCTCCACGATAGTGTGATGCCTACGCGACAAAAACTGTTAAGAATATTGCCGCCATTCAAGCAAGTGTAGTCGAAAATGACAACGTCTCGGTTGCTCGCCGCTCGCAAGAGTTAGGTCTATCTCCACTAAAAACTTGGCAAATTTGAAGCTTGCGACCATATAAGATGGTACTGGCACAAAAATTGAAGCCAACCGACCACCGTATTCGTCGTGAATTTGCCGATTGGGTCCCCGAAATAATAGAAGCCGACAACGAATTTCATCGAAAAATAAACTCTTTTCCAATGAGGCTCATTTCTGGCACAATAGCTTTGTCAATAAACAAAATTGTCGGTCTAATATACACATGATACATGAGAGTCCTTTGCGGCATCAAAAGCTCATAGTTTAGTGTGGATTTTGGCATGAAGGAGTCATCGGTTTTATTAATTTAAAAATGAGGAATTTGCCATCGTTACCACCAATAGCGAGCACTACAAGGCAATGCTAGAAGATTTTCCCCCGAATTTGATGCAGTCGATGTAGATGACCTTTATTTTCAACAGGATTATTCAGCAACTCGTTAATTTCACGAAAAGGCCTCATCGCTTTGCCGCCAAGATCATGCGATCGAACTCCTTTAGATTATTTTCTCTGGGGACATGTAAAAACGCAGGTTTATAGCAATAAACCTGCGTCTATGTGTGTGTGTGTGTAGTGTTAGATTTTTTTGAACAGCGTCCAGGAAATTTGTTGGCAGTGGATAGGGTCTCCCTATTATTGATGGTATGGTAAATGTCGGCGCCCTGATGAGTCTTAACCTCGAGAGACGAAACATATGTCATCCAGTTGAAGGGATAGGTGGGGCTCCTTCTTGGTCAAGCAACCAACAAAAACATATATATATATATATATATATATATATATATATATATATATATATATATATATATATATATATATATATATATATATATATATATATATATATTTATTTATTATATATATTATTACATACACGAATGTAAATAATTCTAACAAACGAATGAAAAAAAGGTCCCATAAAAATTTAATATCGTTAAAAACAAACATCAATATTTACCAAAAAGCATGTTGCAGGATATGAACGATTCCAAGGGTATGGAAAACGATATTAGCCCATAAAACTTTATAATTTGGGACGGCGAAAAGTCGAAAAGTTCGAAAACGACATGAAAGTGGATGAAAACTTTCAAAAATTTCCTTTAAAATTAAATTCTTGAACTCCGAAAAGCAGAATTTAAAAATGTTATTTTTAGAAATTGTATTATGAATGCAATTTTACTTTTGTTACGTGACTTTATTATTTAACATGTGTCGACATGATATTGGTTAAACTTATTTCATTATTTTCTGTGGATTAAATAAGTTTAATAGCAAATTATCATATAAATTTGTGAACTTTTCCCTTAGAGTTAGATATATGAAGGTATTCTCACTTATTGGAAATACACGTAAAGTTGCTCGTGGAGAATATATTAATTTGTTTGAATTAATTGACCGTAATTTTTTACGTATTCACCAAAATCGTACCTATCCTTCTTGCGCTTGAAAAAGGAAATATTGAAATTTTGGCGGTAGATATTAATTTGTAACGTGACTTGAAGATGCAATCTCATTTGATGTGGACTTGGATCAAACGAAGATTAACCAGAAGTGTTACCAGTGATGGACTTAGCATCAAGTACAGACTGAATTTTCACTGTTCTATGCCTTGTTCGGACTTGGTCTCTCAGCAATCCTATAGTGCACCTTAGGAAATCATATTTTTTAAAGAAATAAAAAAAGTGGACCAATACTCAGGGAACGATTTGTTCTCATCATATATACTGATAAAATAATTTTGTAGAATATAATTGGTATAAAAATGACGATGATTTTTAATTTTTAGTGCATGACTCAAGCATGGTACTTAACTTGTGACATGCAGTATTATTATTTCTCACCAATTATCTTAATACCATTATCTACCAATAGCATATTTGGATATATCAATTTTGCAGCTGTTTATGTCATATCTCTTAGTATAAGTTTCTATTTCGCTTACGTCAATAAATATAATGGTGGAGTACCTGTAACGTAAGTTCAAATTCCACTTATTGAATAACTTATTGAATAATTCCATATTGAATAAACGATGAATTATTTTCAGAAACCAACTCTTTTTAACTAAATATTTTCAGCATTTTTACATTGCACCTCATGTCAGGGCCTCTACGTACATTATTGGTTTGGGTTTTGGACATCTTGTATACAAAACCAGAGGTACGAATTATAAAATTGGAACTATTGCTATCGTTTCTGGATGGGTTCTGTGTGTGGTAATCATGTTGACCTCTCTAGTTAGTGAGTATATATAATAACTTATTATATTATGACTATAGCAAGTTTGCAAATGGGAAATCAACAATACTATTTGACATTCAGCACAGATATTAAGAGATATTTACCGCAAAACACCAAATCACTTGTTTTTAATCTGATCTAAGTATAGATTGAATCATCTCCTGATAATGTTAACATGATATGAATTAAAACCAAGTCATTTCGTGTTTTTTTGGTAAATATCTCCTCAAATTTGTTGATTCAAAACAAAAATTCTAATATAAAAATTGATTCAGCCTAGTTATCTTACAAACATGCTTGTGTTAAAGTTCTTTAGTGGCTCATAAACAGAATGCATGACTTATACTCAAACAGGATTTTTTTTATATTCAAAACTCATAGTGATACATTATTAAATATTGGAGATGTGTATAACTATATTCATTTAGCAGAATGTGAGGAGATTTCAGAGCCCTGTATGAAAAAATACATGAGAGAAATTGAATGCTTGGGAACGAATATAACATAGATAACAGATAACAGTCTACCCAAATAAATAAAAGAATACTGTATTTAATAAATAAATTACTGTTAGCAAAGAAAGCTAACAGTATTAGGGTTAGAAACGTAGCAGTAACTAAGGCTATTTAGCGACTGGACCTACAGCTTAACGTGGGTTTCAAACCACTGCCATCAGCTACCCAGGCCAGCACCCCCTCAGGCTATCTTAGTTATATGCTTACCCATAAGTCTATCAGGAAGCCTACCGACTGGCGAGTGATCAACGTAGAACACTTCTCAAAAGATATCCGGCATTACCCAGCCTTTAACTGGTGTGACTAAGGGGTAATTCGTTGTCGGATTTTATACTCTTGCCCAGAAACAATCACAGACATTTAAGTGTAGTGATGAGTGTGCGTGTGTGTGTGTGTCTGTGTTTGGGGGGGGGGGCCTCTACGTACATTATTGGTTTGGGTTTTGGACATCTTGTATACAAAACCAGAGGTACGAATTATAAAATTGGAACTATTGCTATCGTTTCTGGATGGGTTCTGAGTGTGGTAATCATGTTGACCTCTCTAGTTAGTGATTATATATAATAACTTATTATATTATGACTATAGCAAGTTTGTAAATGGGAAATCAACAATACTATTTGACATTCAGCACAGATATTAAGAGATATTTACCGCAAAACACCAAATCACTTGTTTTTAATCTGATCTAAGTATAGATTGAATCATCTCCTGATAATGTTAACATGATATGAATTAAAACCAAGTCATTTCGTGTTTTTTTGGTAAATATCTCCTCAAATTTGTTGATTCAAAACAAAAATTCTAATATAAAAATTGATTCAGCCTAGTTATCTTACAAACATGCTTGTGTTAAAGTTCTTTAGTGGCTCATAAACAGAATGCATGACTTATACTCAAACAGGATTTTTTTTATATTCAAAACTCATAGTGATACATTATTAAATATTGGAGATGTGTATAACTATATTCATTTAGCAGAATGTGAGGAGATTTCAGAGCCCTGTATGAAAAAATACATGACAGAAATTGAATGCTTGGGAACGAATATAACATAGATAACAGATAACAGTCTACCCAAATAAATAAAAGAATACTGTATTTAATAAATAAATTACTGTTAGCAAAGAAAGCTAACAGTATTAGGGTTAGAAACGTAGCAGTAACTAAGGCTATTTAGCGACTGGACCTACAGCTTAACGTGGGTTTCAAACCACTGCCATCAGCTACCCAGGCCAGCACCCCCTCAGGCTATCTTAGTTATATGCTTACCCATAAGTCTATCAGGAAGCCTACCGACTGGCGAGTGATCAACGTAGAACACTTCTCAAAAGATATCCGGCATTACCCAGCCTTTAACTGGTGTGACTAAGGGGTAATTCGTTGTCGGATTTTATACTCTTGCCCAGAAACAATCACAGACATTTAAGTGTAGTGATGAGTGTGCGTTTGTGTGTGTGTCTGTGTTTGGGGGGGGGGGCCGCTACGTACATTATTGGTTTGGGTTTTGGACATCTTGTATACAAAACCAGAGGTACGAATTATAAAATTGGAACTATTGCTATCGTTTCTGGATGGGTTCTGAGTGTGGTAATCATGTTGACCTCTCTAGTTAGTGAGTATATATAATAACTTATTATATTATGACTATAGCAAGTTTGTAAATGGGAAATCAACAATACTATTTGACATTCAGCACAGATATTAAGAGATATTTACCGCAAAACACCAAATCACTTGTTTTTAATCTGATCTAAGTATAGATTGAATCATCTCCTGATAATGTTAACATGATATGAATTAAAACCAAGTCATTTCGTGTTTTTTTGGTAAATATCTCCTCAAATTTGTTGATTCAAAACAAAAATTCTAATATAAAAATTGATTCAGCCTAGTTATCTTACAAACATGCTTGTGTTAAAGTTCTTTAGTGGCTCATAAACAGAATGCATGACTTATACTCAAACAGGATTTTTTTATATTCAAAACTCATAGTGATACATTATTAAATATTGGAGATGTGTATAACCTCAATACACCTTGGTTCTAATAAGAGGGGCGACTTGCCATACGTTAAGAGCAACAATGGCCTTTTTAAGGGAACATTTCCGTGGGCACCTTATTTCGTTGCATGGGAATGTGGAATAGCCACCTCGGTCACCAGGCTTTTCAGCTTATGACTAATTTTTATAGGATACTTAAAATCCAAAGCTTACATTGATAAACCGAGAACCCTTGTAACTCTTTCCGAAACCATAACGCGCGAAATTGAAAAGATTCCTCGTGCCTTGCTCGAAACGATTTTGCTACCCGTCGACAAAAATGGACGCCACCTAACTGATGCGATTTTTCGCACCTAACTGTGTTATGTATACTTTAATGGTAATATACCACTAATGTATAAAAGCTGTATATTTTGATATTCGTTTAAAAATAAGAGTGTGTCAATTTTTTCAAAAATACCGTACCTCCCTGCCAGACTCTGTATAATAAAGCAACAGTTCTGGGAACCGTTTTTTTAGCCAGATAGTAGACATTGGCATTGGGCATCTATAATTTTACTAATAAATAAACGAGAGCTATATTAATTTCATAGGTAGTACTTGCTACTAAAGAAGGTTTGACGTCTGCTGTTAAATAATTTAACACATCATTAGTAATGTCGTCCATGTTTAAGACAAAATCACTCAAACAATATTGATCAATAATTCCGCCTAGGTTTCTTGTTCCACATATATATTATATATACGAGTTGTGGCTATTAAATAACGAGACTGACGCTGCTACAGAAGAAGTACGCATGCACCAAACGCCAGCGACCAACAGCTATTTAGCGTGAAGTCTTCTCTTTCAAATGCAGTACCTCTCACTTCTGTAAACAAATTCGTATAACCGTAGCCTTTGTTCGCATTAGAGTTATTTTTTTGTTTCGCCGGAAAAGTGTAACAATAGAGTAATGAATTGTGAAATTGCACTTGAAACTTGGAAAAACCACTACTGAAACTTATAATTTATTGAAAGAAGTGTATGGCAATGAATGTTTATTGCGTGCACGTATTTTTGAATGGTTTAAGCATTTTCAAGATGGCCGAGAACACGTTGAAGATTATCCATGCCCAGGTCGCCCTTCCACGTCAAAAACGGCTGACAACATCAACAAAATTAGTAATCTGGTTCGATCTGACCGTCGGTTAAGTATTCGTGTGATTGCTGAAACTGTAGGAATTGACAAAGAATGAAGTTGTGCAAAAATGGTGCCTTAAATTCTCACGTTTGAACAAGAAGCTCACAAAAATGTTTATACTGACACTTTGAATGCCATTCGAAATAACACAAACTTATTGGAAAGAATAACATGTGACGAATAGCGGTTTTTTACTTATGATCCTGAAATGAAACAACAATCCATGCAATGGAAGACCCCAAATTCATTGAGAGCCGAAAAAACTCGAATGAGCAAATCAAAATTCAAAGCAATAATAATTGTTTTTTTTTTATATTCATGGGATTGTGTGCCTTCACTGGATTCCTGAAGGTCAAACTATTAATCAACATTACTTTCTTTACGTTCTTGCTCAACTCCGTGAAAGAAATAGACAAAAAACAACCCGAATTGTGGAAGGACCAATCATGGGTTCTCTACCAAGACAATGCGCCGGCTCATTCCGCATTGTCTGTCAAGAGGTTTCTAGCCAATTACAGCATCCCAGGTGTTAGACCATCCTCCTTATTCGCCGAATTTTGCACCGTGCGACTTCTATGTGTTTCCTAAAAATCTACATTAAAAGGAACAAGATTTGAGTCCGTTGAAGCTATGAAAGAGAAAGCGGCACGTGTTCTGAAGGAGCTGACAGAAGAAGACTTCCAGCACTGTTTCGAACAATGGAAGATCCGCATGGAGCATTGTGGGGATAGGGGTGTGGGTGTGGGGTAAATATGTATAAAATCAAAATTTGTTTTACAGCGTCAGTCTCGTTATTTAATAGTCACACCTCGTATATATAAAAGTGATTATCTTAAAGTTTTTAGGTTGTTTGATATTCTTTCAAGAGGAACATGAATACAACCGAATCGAATCGTCCATATTTTTGGCGTTATCAAGGTCCTCTTGGTCTATGGGCATAATTTGGATGATATGGGCATGCATCAACGGTTACGGTGGTAAATATTAATAAAAAGTCCTTATTTTAATTTATCTTCCAAATTCCTAATATTGATTAATATTTAGATTTTAATATTATGAATAATACACCTCGCTGCATGTAAACTGAAAAGCTGGTATCGGTGAACTGAGATTCTCATTTATAATTTTTATGTTTTAACATGTACGTTTACGCTAGTCACTGGTTTATAATTTAATTACCAGGATTTAATTTTTAGAAAAGTTAACATACTGACCGAAACGTAGGGTTTTCGTTATGCGAAAAAAGAAACAGAGTTAATAAATTATAAAATTTTTCTTGAGTTTGCGAATAGTGGCAGATAACAAAACGGTTAACTGTCATACTCAAATGCCTCGAACTGATTTACCCAACCAAAGAAACTCAAGCGCAAAATTATATAAATTATTATTTACAGTACGTACGTGTGCTTTGTCAGTCTAATTAGTCATTTTTCTCTTTCTCTCTTCTTTATTTCGTTTCAAAAAACACTGATATACAAAATTCAAACTTTTTTTCTCACACGAAAATGTCTGTCTAATTTAGATCTAATTCTTCTACTGGAACCATTGGAGTGAAACACTAAACATGAAGTGATTTACCACTAAACACCAAATCGCTTTTTTTTAACTTCTCGACGCACGTTTCGGTAACAATGTTAACATCATCAGGAGATGGTTTAATTTAATTAAATAAAATCATTAAATTTAATGTTGCGACGAGAAGTTCAAAAAAGTGATTTGATGTTTAGTGGTAAATCTCTTCAAGTTCAGTGTTTCACCTTAGTTGTGATACCCTTTATAGGCAGTTAATCAAAAATAACAATAACTTACGTGATCTGTTGGTTCCGTCCAAATCATTGGCGCAGAAAAGGGCACAAAAGGGCAGAGGAGATATGTGGGACCCAGGATGTATCTTGATGGCGCACAGAAAAACCAAAGTAACCCAAATAATGTTTGGTTACTAATGGTGTGAAATTTCGACGCTGAGAGGTAAACCTTCATTCTCCACACTCATAACAAAAACTATCCGGGTGATTTAAACACTTTCGTGGCATATTTACAGCCTGAACAACTACCAATAAACTAATATTTGTTAACTATGATAGCTATCTAACTTCAGAAATGACGTTATTTAAACACAAACACGTATATGAGGTGAAATTGAATATGTAGCTGTCAAAAAAACTGAGAGTGAATAGAAACATTAAAATTGTTTTTTTTTTAATGAAAGTAGATAAGTATAATCAAATATCATTACAAAATTCATGTGACAAAAATAATTTCTATTAGTTTAATTGGTAATATTTGTATTATTTTGCTTCCATTATGAAATGGTTTTGTAAAGGGTGTCCTAAGATGTATCGGGATATAATACTTTACCTAGAAATTTCATATCCCCCATGTGTCATCTATAGGCAATACAATTTAATTATGGGTCATTATACGTAATATTATGGGTCATTATACGTAACGATTATACGTAAGTTAATATTATATTTGATGAAGTTAGAAATAATGCAGAATTTTACAATAAAATTATATTTTTCGACGAAGCTCATCTCCACCTCATAGGTTACATAAATAAGCAAAATTGTAGAATTTGGGGTAGTGAAAATCATCATATAATTGCAGAAAAATCTTTATAACCTCTTCAAATAAGAGGATGGTGAGCATTGTGGGCTGAAAAAATTATCCTATAACCCGGTAATCTTTTCATGAAAATGACGATGGTTTTATGACCCCAATTGCATAATATGCACCTTAAAAGTATATTCTTTCAACCAGATGGCGCCACGTGTCACATGGCGATGGAAACTTTGGATCTGTTACGGACACGTTTTCCTGGTCGCGTCATTCGAAATGGTGATATTTAGTAACCTTCAAGATCGTGCGATCTAACCCCCTTGAAGTTTTTCAAAGACTCAAGGTTCAAGGACAAAGTCTGTTCTAACAATCCGCAGACGAAGATGATTAATGCCCTGAAGCAAAACATGTGTAAACATATTGATGAAATTGAATCCCAATTCTGCCAAATTGTTATTGACAATTTTACCTTAAAAAATGGCGATCTCTAGAAACCGCCGAGACGGGCATTATTTTTAGACGGAAAATATTGTTTTTATTACATAACTACCATGTCTCTACTTTTTGTTAAAATATTTTTATTTAAAAACGAAATCCCTATGTACCTATTGGGACACCCTTTACATTATTAATGTGCCCGGTATTCTTGAGGTTTTAATATTTGGGTTTATAGGTTATATAGGTTTTGATATAATGAATAAACAGATCTCGCTGCTTGTAAACTGAAGAACTGGTATCTGTAGACTAGGCCCGCATTTTTTTACAAGTTTTAACTTGTACATGTGTATTACACATTGGTACAAAAATGGCCAGGACTTTATTTTTAGAAAAGTTAATATATTAAACAGGACGTAGGATTTCAGTTTCGAGAAAAAGGAAACAAAGTCAATAAATTATAAAATTTATCTCGAGTTTGCGAACAGTGGCAGATATTAAAATGGTTAACCGTCAGTCATACACAGTGCCTCGAACCAAAAAAACTCAAGCGCAAAATTGTTAAATTTAATATTTACATTATGTACGTGTGCGTTGTCAATCTAATTGGTATATTTCTTCTTCCTCTCTTCTTTATTTCGTTTCAAATACTTAAAAAATACTACGTTTTGAATATATATATATATATATATATATATATATATATATATATATATATATATATATATATATATATATATATATATATATATGTATATGTATATGTATATGTATATACATTGGTAGTATTGGTAGTATCTTCGCCGACGATGTAACAATTATAACACGAGAAGTGGGAGAAATGGAAAATGTAACTCAAAGATTAATGTGAGAAGCAGACGAAGGTTGGAAAAGGAAAGGATTTACGGTTAGAGGCGCATCAGCATTTAAGGCTGCTTAGCGACTGGACCTACAGCTTAACGTGGGTTCCGAACCACGGTCATCAGCTACCGACAAACCCAGACCAGCACCCCCCTCAGGCTATCGACCCTTGGTTATGTGCCTACCCATAAGTCTATCAGGAAGCCTACCGACTGGCGAGTGACCAACGTACAACACTTCTCAGAAGGCATCCGGCCTTACCCAGCCTTTAACCGGCGTGACTGAGGGGTAATTCGTTGTCGGATTTTACACTCTTGCCTAGAAACAATCACAGACATTTTGGGTGTGGATATGTGTGGGCGCGTGTGTGTGTATGTGAGTGTCTAACTATGTGTGTGTAGGGTAGAAAGTAAGACGGGCAGAAGAATTAAAGAAAAACACCCATCCGAGCGCTGGAATCCAACCAGCTACCTTTGGATTGCCAGGCAGGCGACTAACCCACCAGACCACCGCGGCCGGCTAAATACAAACAAAACAAAATACATGAAAATGAGAATTAAAAAAGACGAAATGTGCAAGGAAGGTGTGAAAATTAAACTAAGAAAAGAAATGCTACATTTCGAAAGGGCTGATCATTCTTGTTACCTTAGCTCAACTCACAGACAAACATGGATTGGAAGCGGAGGTTAGGGCCAAAATAGCAGAAGGAAATAAATGTGCAGCAATGCTGCAAAGACTCCTAAGAAACAAGAATATATCAAGAAAAGTCAAAAATAATTAGACCAGGTTGTAATATATGGCACAGAGACCTGGACCTTAACCAATAGCAGTGAAAGAATGTTGGAGGTGTAGGAGCGTAGAATGCTGAGAACAATAGACAGTGGTATCAAGGACGAGAATCATTGGAGAAGGACCAATGAAGAAATAATAAAGGTATTTGGAGAACCCTCAATAACGCGGATCATCAGAAGTACGGCGAATAACCTGTCTAGGACATATAGAAATGCTACTTTTTTCGTTATTTGTGTTTTTCGCCACGATCTAAAACTAAAAAAATATCAAAATATCGGTTCTTATGTAAATAAAAAATCACTGGGTGAAAACAAAAAACCAAACGGAGACAAATTTCGCAGTGAATCTTTTTAAAAGAAAACATATATGAACACGCCGCAATCATTCAGATATTATATAGAAATACTACCACGTTATGACATACGGAAGTGAAACTTGGACACTCACATCGCAATCAATTCAAAAACTTCAGGTAGCACAGAGGGGAATTGAAAGATGTATGCTTGGCATTACAAGACGAGACGAAAGTCTGTGACATCATTGGAAGAGTAAAGCAATTGAAATGGATATGGGCAGGCCATATAGCGAGGCGATGGGATGATAGATGGACCAATACAATCCTGGAGTGGATACCGCTTGATCGAACATAAATGTCCGCGAAGAAGACCGAAAACATGATGGATTGATCACATCGTTACGTGTATTGGACCCGAGTGGCAGAGGAAAGCCCAGGACCGTGAAAGTTGGAAACATGCTGAAGAGGCCTTCATCCTGAATCCCGCATCGATCCACTGCAGGATGAAGGCCTCTTCAGCATGCTTCCAACCCTCACGGTCCTGGGCTTTCCTCTGCCACTGGGGTCCAATATACTTAACGATGTCATCAATCCATCGTGCTTTCGGTCTTCTTCGCGGACGTTTGCGATCAAGCGGTATCCACTCCAGGATTGCCTTGGTCCATCTGTCGTCCCATCGCCTCGCTATATGGCCTGCCCATCTCCATTTCAACTGTTTTACTCTTCCAATGATGTCACAGACTTTTGTTTGTTCTCTAATCCATGCGCAGGACTTTCTGTCTCGTCTTGTAATGCCAAGCATACATCTTTCCATTCCCCTCTGTGCCACCCGAAGTTTTTGAATTGATTGCGATGTGAGTGTCCAGGTTTCACTTCCGTATGTCATAACGGGTAGAACGCACTGATCGAATACTTTTCTTTTCAGGCAAAGTGGGAGTCTGCTCTTAAACACTATGTTGAGCCTACCAAATGCCTGCCAGCCACATTTAACACGCCGTTCCACCTCCCGGGCGGTATTCCCCTCCATGGAAATCTTCTGCCCAAGATATACAAAGCTGTCCACAATCTCTAAATCCCTTCCTAAAACTGAAATTCTTCTGTCCTGAGCGAAGTTATTGAACATAACCTGACTCTTTTTCAGGTTTATTTTCAAGCCAAATGGTTCGCCAGCCCTTTGCAGTTCTTGTATGCGTCTTTGCAGCTCCTCTGGGTCTTGTGAAATGAGAATAATATCATCTGCAAATCTAAGATGGTTTAAGTTTGCACCATTGATCTTTACCCCATCCTGTTCCCAATCCAGTTTACGGAATAATATATATATATATATATATATATATATATATATATATATATATATATATATATATATATATATATATATATATTGGTAGTATGTTTGAATTCTTCAAAATATCAAAATTTATTGCCGCTTAATACTTTCTGATATTAAACCGATTCGTTAACTAGTTTATAATAGGGAGTCTGCCAAAAAATGGAAATCTAGGACAGACAGGGGGGATAAAATATGGGGGTATGTGATAAAACATGAGAAGAACGAAATAATGAGGAAATTTACGAAGCTCCCTCAATTACACAATTGATTAGGGCGGAACAACTCGAATGGTTGAGACACATTAAAAGGCCACTCAACATCTGAATACTTTTCCGATTGATGGGGGTGTTATCTCTAAGGTGAAAACATTATCTTCATCGACTACTTGGAAAAAGGAAAGACAATCGCAAAGGAGTATTGTGCTGCATTTGGCGATAAAAAGTGCTGTTTCACCATAGTAAAGCTCACTTATCCCCTATTGCAACAGCAAAATTGGTTAAATCGCTCTACGAATTGATGCAGCATCCTTCCTATTCTCCGGATTTCGCTCTCTCCGGCTTCTCTACCCTTTCGAAACATAAAAAAATAGCTGGTTGGAAAGAAATTTATATCAAATGAAGAAATCATTGCCAAAGCAGGGGATTATTTTGCAGAACTAAACAAGTCGTACTTCTTGAAAGACCTAAAAAAGTTGAACAATCGTTGGTTGAAGTGTATTGAGTTAAAAGAAGACTAGGTTAAAAAATAAATTGATTTTTGATCAAAATAATATTTCATTTCAAACTTCCCAAATAATTGCCATTTGCCTCGTCTATAAATATTAATGCAGGCATTATTTTGTCATTATTAATAATACAAATAAATTGTATTTGTTTTGTAACATAAACAATTTCATCTTCCCGTTTGTTTTATTATCTCAGTGGTAACTGCTGTTTAATTATTAAAATATTATTCAATGTCATTTTTGGAAAAAGCTGTCATGCAATATTTTTGTTCACATGCGAAATATTTTAATGATTATGTCACAAAAAAATCGTACGACGAAGATTCTGAATCGATAACAAAAAACGAATTAAATTCATGAACCCAAACTGATGCGGAAAAAACAAACTAATT
Organism: Cosmopolites sordidus; assembly: GCA_031761425.1. NCBI lineage: Eukaryota > Metazoa > Arthropoda > Insecta > Coleoptera > Curculionidae > Cosmopolites > Cosmopolites sordidus. The sequence goes on along the minus strand of JARFXV010001239.1, from coordinate 684,775 downwards.
CCGAAATAGTCCTGCTGTCTAGACTCATGCGGTGCGACAACTAGGAAATGAAATGTAATAAATACGAATTCGTTAAATAAACACGTGTTCAATAGAACTAATCAAAACAGAAAAATATACAACCAATAAAATGATTCGAACAGTATAACTTGTTTTGTATTGAAGCTTAAACAGCCCTAAAATAGATTAATAGTTATACATTCATGTCATTACTTGACATTCATCTTCGTTTTAGTACTACTTCGTAACACTTTCGTCCATTGATAATCTTTCATTACATCGTATTTTTTATCTTGCTTCAAGTTTCTTTGTTGGTGACACAGATTATCTGTCGTATTTTTGTTATGCTACTATTATATATATATATATATATATATATATATATATATATATATATATATATATATATATATATATACATATATATATATATATATATATATATATATATATATATATATATATATATATATATATATATATATATATATATATATATATATATATCTACATATATATATATATATATATATATATATATATATATATATATATATATATATATATATATATATATATACATATATGTGTGTTCAAAAGTGTTCACTTAGGCGGAGACGCAGGTTGTGGTGTGTTCCACATGAGATTGTGGAACCCAACGGTTGGGTGTCTGATGACACTCAACTACTGCTGTCTCACTGGACGCAGTCCAAGAAAATCTAACACTAGATATATATATATATATATATATATATATATATATATATATATATATATATATATATATATATATATATATATAGTCCACCACCTCTAAATCGCTTTCTAAAATAGATATTCTTCTGTTTTTAGCAAATTTTACCACGTTTGCGGTCAAACGGTATCCAGTCCAGGGTCGCACTGGTCAATTTTTTGTCCCATGGCCTCGCTACATGACCATTCACTTTCGTTTCTTCCCTGATCCATATTTAGGTCTTTCTATCCCGTCTAGTAATGCCAAGCTTACATCTTTCCATTCCCCTCTGATACCTGAAGTTTTTGAATTGACTGCGCTGTGATTGTCTAGGTTGCACTTCCATATGTCATAACTGGCAGGACACACTGACCAAAGACTTTTCTTTTCAGGCAAAGTAGTAGTTTGTTCTTAAACACTATGTTGAGCCTGCCAAACGCCTGCCGTCACATTTAACGCGTCCTTCCACCTCCCAGACGGTATTTGCTTTCATTGAAACACTCTTCCTAAGATGTATATTTTTTTCGATAAACTGTGTGTGATAAGCCACCATCTCGTTTCGTTTTTATTAACACATCTAGGAATGGAAGTTTAATCAAGTTCACGATGGAAAAAGAAACAGAAAAAGAACGATATCTTAAAACGAACAGATACCTTAATGCCACCTCACACCACCATCCGACTCAGCTATTCGCCGTTGCAAAATCTTTGGCCTATCGATCGCAAACTCTAACGGATAAGGAACACTATCAATAAGAAATAAATATTCTGCAAACTGTCCTGGTAACTAACGAATATCAACAAAAACTATCCGACGGGCGTCAATCCGACAAACAAACAACAAGAAACTGAGACAAAGACATACACAAAGAAAGCCTTTCTACCATATATCAAAGGCACCACGGACAAGATTGAAAAACTTCTAAGGAGGTATGACATTGAAACTATTTTCACCAACGACAGGAAAATCAAAGACATTCTTCCAACCGCCAAAAACAGAATTCCCTTAGAAGACCGATATATGAAATTCTATGTCAGGACTGTAACCTGTCATACATTGGCCAAACAAATAGAAAAATAAGCGCCAAAAGGAACCAGCATATTAACGCCGTCAAACAGAACACCACCACTTCGTCTCTAGCCCAGCATGTGCTCAACACCGGACACAAAATTAATTTTGGGAAAACAAAAACCTTATCGAGACATGAAAAATTCTCCGCCAGAATTATAAAAGAGGCCATGGAAATAGAAAAAAGGCGCAACAACCTAAACAACCGAGTTGATAGGCAAAGATTACCCCATGCTTGGAAACACATTTTATCGGATTTCCGAGTAAAATCAACAGAGAGCCCCAGACAACGAGATCGTTCTCCATCCATGCAAGCCGTATTACTGACAACGGATCCGCAAACACGTAGCCAAACACGGGCTCTCATTGGCCGGCATCAACCGACCAATGACGTCACTCCGTCAGCACACAAAACCGAACGCGACAGACCGACTAGCAGCATTTGTCGTCGAAACATCATCGAGTAAACGCTTTGAAAATGATGTATGAAATTCCATCGAAACGTCAGCGAAACCGTCCACCAGTGGACATTCAGCTAACACGGGATACCCGAGAAACTATCATTACACACACACACACATATGTATATATATATATATATATATATATATATATATATATATATATATATATATATATATATATATATATATATATATGAACATTTTGTTGCTTGTTTGACTGGGGATGGGCCCTACTCAACCCTTCCATTGGAGGGCACATGTTTCGTCTCTTGATGTTCAGACTCTCTCGTCAACAATAGGAAGAACTGATCGGTGGTGTATCGGTCCATCCCCAATGAAACAATCAACAAAATGCTCATGTAGGCGGAGACGCAGGTTGTTGTGGCTCCACATGAGATTGTGGAACCCAGCAGTTGGGTGTCTGATGACACCCAGCATTGTTGTCTCATTGGACGCAGTCGAAAGAATTGTAACACTGCATATATATATATATATATATATATATATATATATATATATATATATATATATATATATATACAACTTCTAAATCCGTTCCTAAAGTAGATATTATTTTGTCCTCAGGAAATTTGTTGAACATGCCCTGGTTTTTCTTCTGGTTTAATTTCAATCCAAATCATTCTCCAGCTCTTTGCAGTTCTTCTATGTGTCTTTGCAGCTCCTCTGCGTCTTGTGAAAAAAGAACGATATCATCTGCGAATCTAAGATGGTTTAAGTATGCACCATGATCTTTATTCCATCCTGCTCCCAATCCAAATTACGGAACACTTCTTCCAAGCAAGCAGTGAAAAGAAGAGGCGATATTGCGTCACCCTGCCATACACTCTGCTCTATATTAATGCCAACCTCAAGATCATCAAGATGAACTGTCGCTGTAGCTTCATCACATATTAATTCTAATAGATTTACATAGGCTTTTTCTACACCTTGGTTAAGCAATGCATCCATTATGGCATTCTTTGAAATTAAATCAAATGCTTTTTCATAATCGATAAAGGCCACGCCCAGGGCCACAGTGTATCCGTTGTGTCTTTCTATAACCTGCTGTAGAACCTGGATGTGATCCATTGTACTGAATCCACTTCTGAATCCTGCCTGCTCTTTTGGTTGTGCGTTATTAAGTTTTCATAATATTCTTTTAGATTATTTTGGTGAAAACTTTGTATACCATTAATAGGAGGCTTATTGGACGATAGTTGTTTAAATCTTCCTATGTTCCTTTTTTATATAAAAGAATCACTTCTGCATTTTTCCATAAGTTGGGTACTTTTTGTTCTTTGAGGCATTCTGAGTATAATTTTGCTAGTGTTTTATGTAACGTCTAGTCACCAGCTTTTAACATCTCAATAGTTATACTATCCTTTCCTAGAGCCTTGCCATTTTTCATCGAGTCATAGCCTTTGTCACTTGCTTTACCACGATATCCTGCATTTGTTCTTCAGTGGGCATTGCTGTTCTTGAATGGTGCTGATCCTCAATTAACTTTGAATAAAATCTTCGGACAATCTCCAACATTTCCGTTCGCTCTCTATACACTGTACTATGCTCATGCATTAGGGCAAAAATTTGCGTCCGTTTCTTTCTGAGCTTCTGTTTAGCTTTGTTAATTCTAACTATATATATATATATATATATATATATATATATATATATATATATATATATATATATATATATATATATATATATATACATATAAATATATATATATATATATATATATATATATATATATATATATATATATATATATATATATATATGAGCAATGGTTAGTTGCTTGATCGGGAGGAAGCCCCACCAATCCCTTACATTGGAGGGCACATGTTTCGTCTGTTGGTAGTTAGACTCATCAGGGTACCGACATATGCTCTCTCGCCAAGAATAGAGAGTCCCTCTCCACAATCAAACAACCCATATTTTCACCGACTTCTCGTCGGATGGCTTGGACGCAGTCCAAAGAAGTCAAAAAACTGAATTTATTAGCCATCCGACGAGAAGTCGGCGAAAATATGGGTTGTTTGATTGTGGAGAGGGACTCCCTATTCTTGGCGAGAGAGCATATGTCGGTACCCTGATGAGTCTAACCACCAACAAACGAAACATGTGCCCTCCAATATAAGGGATTGGTGGGGCTTCCTCCCGATCAAGCAACAAACCACTGCTCATTATGGCGGAGACGCAGGTTGTTGTGCGTTCCACATGAGATTGTGGAACCCAACGGTTGGGGGTGTATAACTCCTGACTACTGTTGTCTCGTTGGACGCAGTCCAAAGAAGTCAAAAAACTCAATATATATATATATATATATATATATATATATATATATATATATATATATATATATATATATATATATATATATATATATTTAAAACAGATTTACAAATAAAGTAATTGTTTATTTTCAGATTAATACCATGTATGTTTTATAACCATATAACCTATATATAACGGCTCGGTAAATTCATTATGGAAAATTAATTTCTAAGACATATTCATTAAAATGTCTTAGAAATAAAGTAAAAATCAGTATAAATAAAATATATTTTATGGGCCACCACGGCCAATATTGGCGTTTTTAGATGGTCAAGCAGATCAAAATCAAACAAATATTGGTAAACAGAACCATTTGTTTCTTAAAAATATATATTCAATTACTAGTACTACAAAATAACTGGATATTAATATAAATGTAATTAAAGAGGACCTAAGATCAGCAAATCTTACCCACGGTGAAATTTAGGATAGAAACTGTTTCAGATACAAGGTTAACGTTTGGGAAGATGGCCAGAGAGAAAAATGTAGGAAGACCGGAACAACTTGGTCTGACAAAACGAAAAAAGTGAAATATAGTGAAAGAATGAAATCAGTATGAACACAAAGGAAGACTAACAACAACAAACGCCTCTAACTTCGCGTGGTTCACCAGGGCCCCTACGTGTATAATAATAATAAATGTGTTGTTTATAATGAAAACAGGTCCATTTTAAGAATTACCCACCTCTCTTTGATGCCCAAAAAAAAATCACATTTTGATAAATCTAATACACATCACATGTTCTATTTCAAAATAAATTATTCCTTTTCACATATCGCGTCGTACGCAAATCGGTTCTAAATCGTGTCATTCGACTTTTAAAAGAGCGAATTCCGATCGGAGCGAGTCTTAAATTCACCCTTCGAGTATTCCGCGGGAAAATTGAAATTCAGTGTGCTAATAAAATCGGTTTTTCGAGATTTCGAATGTCGAAAACGACATCACAATCAGCATATTTGAACTTGAAAAGAATCAGAATCAATTTTGGCACAAAAGGGAAATGAGGCGTGTTAAATAGAGCTTTCGACATGTGAGCGTATATTTTTCTTTCCATATGTTTATTAATTTTATATGGGGTTTTCTCAAAAGTAGTCTCGTTCTTTAATTACCAAGAAATTAAAATATTTTATGTAATAATATACAGTAGGATTTAGTTCCACCGTCTTTCGTAGTTAGTAGCGAACCACTTGTGAACTCTATCACAGGAAAATCAAAGAGAAACGTTGCTATGTATTATTTATGTAAAATTTCATACTAAAAGGTGTTAAATAAAGTAACGAGGCTTATTTTTTGTAATTTTTATAACATTTTCTCTAAAGGGATGTTGCCAGATCAAACTCTACACTCCAATCTCATTAGATTACACAGGTCGATATGGTGTTTATTACATAGATGAGAATACTCTTTTGCGTTTCATTTAGGTAGTTATTAAAATAACTTTTCACAGAAATGGCCTAGCACGTTCCATTTTAAAGTAACTGTTTCTCCTTTATTTCATGGGATAATTGAAATCATTTGTACCTGACTTTGGACTGGACAATGTAGAAATTACCATAAGACCATAGAGGGGGTATTTCCACAGTATTCTACGAACCAAACGAAGGGCAGTTTTATTGTTTTCTCTAATTTAGTTTCTTTTTGTCTCGTTTACAGTACAGTCAAGTGTTTAACTCAACTTTATATAAAATGGCAAGTTCTAGTCGGCGATTTTGTAAAAATCCAGCGTATACGTTTTGTTATATAACCGGACGATTTATAGCTAGGTCTATATATTTAAGTGCCAAATTGGAAATCAAGATAAAAGTTGGGTTCCTCCTATTTGCTGTGTGAGTTGTTACATAGATTTAGTGCAGTAGATGCATCGCAAGAAAAAGTCTATACCTTTTGCTGTTCCTATGGTATGGAGTGAACCTGCTGACCACGTAAGGGATTGCTACTTTAAGTGGTGCAAAACTAAAAGAGAGAAAAGAAGAAATTAACAGTTTGGAGGTGCTTAGGAAGTAAGTGAAACGATTTCTGGGTTACAAGAAAGATGAAAACTATAAAAACCTCATAGGTGAATTTCTGAAAGCCTATAAAAAACTGAAGTGTCGCATGACCTTAGAAATTCATTTGTTACAATCCTATTTGGATTTTTTCCGGAAAATTAGGGTGCAGTGTGCCATGAACAAGGAAAGAGGTTTCACCAGGACGATGGAAGCAAAATAAAATTTAAAAAATTACGTTCTTTAGATGCCCTCCTCCTATACCCTACCTGTTTCCTTCAGTTGTTGCACTATCTGCAGCTTGTGTGGATGAAATTTCAAATCTAAATGAAGAATTCTGCGTACCCTATCCCGGGACATTTCAACCGCAGCTGCTTGCTTAACAATTGAGTGTCGTGGGTTCCGTAAGACGGACTCGCGAGTATGAGCACTTCTTGGTCGTCCTGTTGGATTCTTCTTTAAGGCAGATCCAGTCTCTTCAAAGTTGTTAATCTAACTTTTTATCGCGTGGTTTGATGGGACGGCACCATGACGGCCTAAGTTGTAAAAACGTCAGAATTCCCTCTACGCAGCTTCCAAACTATCACTGTTTTTATAAAACATTTTTATAACTAACGCACGCTATTGCCCGTTCCACTAGTCCATGGTTACTAAAATGACAAAGTGTTTACCTTGCTCAAGGTCATTGTCCCGCAGTGCTGCCACCTGTTCATGGCTGCCACTACGCATTTTTAAAAATTCCCGTTATTCTGTGTCACCCTGTATTTTTTATTCACATAATCCTCAGTATTGTCTTCGCATATATTTTACACGTTTTACAGGTTTATATTAGATAAATATTAGACTAAACTTGAAGAGATTTACCACCAAACACCAAATCACTTTTTTTGAACTGCTCGGCGCACTTTTCGCTAACCATGTTAGCATCATCAGGAGATTATTTAATCTAATTCTATTCTATAGTTTATATAATTCTATTCATAGTTTAGTTTTAGAAGTTTTAGTGATAAATCTCTTCAAGTTTAGTGTTTCACACCAAAGGTTCCAATAGAAGAATTGAAATATTAGATTGTAAAAATATGTCGTCTCTCGACTTTTTCAAAAAAAATATAATAAAAAAGATGTTTTGATCTTTTCATTTCAATAAACATATTTTGCAAAAATTTTTAGATTTCTGTGATCGTAATCGTCATTTTTAAGATGTGTTCAAAAAAACTATGTTTTATTTAAAATTCACATCTTGCTGTCTTATTATAACACCCTTTATTTGAGCCGTTGATTTCTATAGTTATTATTATTTTAGGTCCAATAAACTATGTTTTATCATTGCACGTATTTCGTGTTCTTGGAAAAATAAGTTATGGTATGTATTTACTTCACATGGGTGTTCAGTACATGATGAGTGGAGCAGCCAAAATGCCTGGATATTTTTCTGATTTCAACTCAGTAAACACATTAGATTTTTTACTACTTAAGATAAAAATGTTAACATTATCGATTTATTTATTTTTAGCTTTCTACAGCTTTTGGGGATTTGTTCATGATGATAATATTGGGATTTATATTCACCATCTTGTTTGAGTCACCTCTAATCCAATTACTTAATATACTAGTGAGACGGGTAGGGACAATATCAAAATAGATCATTAGTTATACCAAAATAGTATAAACTTAAGCTTAGTCTAAGACAAAGGTCTCTGCGAGAAGACATCAGAGGCGTGTTAAGAATGTTACAGTAGGTACATGTGATGAACTATAATAAAATACTTTTAGTAAAGCTAATTTAATTATAATAATCTTATTAAACATTATATTATATATAAATTATAATGTGAGATTAAGCATTAAGTTGGTAATTTATATTTTATCTTCAAAATAATGTCGTTCAAATATTCTGATCGGCTTCTTTTGGTGGAATCTGTAGACCCAATTTTCATTTACTATTTCACACATTTCGCGTAATATATTTTCAACGCTGGCCTAATTATTTCGTTTGAGGCCAAGAATTATTCGGGCTTTATTTCTGAAAACCAGATATTTTAAATAGCTTTACAAAACAATAATTCAATGGTGTGAGATCGCATGATCTTTGTGGCCAGTTGACATTATCATTTTGCGAAATAACACGTCCAGGAAACTTCTCTTGAAGACGATTGTTTGGCGAGAAGTTGCACCGTTATGTTAAAACATTGTTTATATCCACATTTATCAGTTCCGGCCAAAGATATTATGAGGGTATATTCCTATAGCATTCAACATTAAGAGTAACACGATTTTCATCATTGTCTTCAAAAAAATAAGAGCCAATCATTCTTTTACCCCAAAAACCCCACCAAATATTGACTTTCTGATTATAAGAGTTAAATTCTGAATTTCTGGATTCACAAATCCATTAAGAGGGCTTCATCGGAAAAGATTATTTTTCCCAGAATGAGGGTCGCTTTCCAACTTCCAATTTGCTTCCATTGCCGCTGTTGAATCGTGATTTTTTCATGGTGGATTAACACACAAACAGTATTGCCCTTATTTCGTTTCAAAGTTCTCACACTTTTAACTGAAAATTCTTTACATACATCTCTAACCTACATGTTACAAATACCGTGCAAACTCTTTATAATGAAACTAAAGGGACCGAGCATTGTTTATCGTTATAGAGAGTTATCGTTATATGGAGTGAAGAAAGAAAAATGTCAAATTTCACAATAATTTTTAATATGCATGTATTTGATAAAATAGGTAATTAAATTATTCTTAATACGTACAGTCTGTTAACTTTGCCTGACGTTGTTTTCTAAGCCAGTACTTATTTTGTATTATCTTATGTATTCCATCCATATCTTGATATATGATGGAATCGTCTTGATTAAACGATAAAAAAATGTCTATTAACTTAGCGGCATCAAGGGCTTGTTGAATAGTTGGTGGTTCAGAATCATCCACTTGATCTTCTTCATCTTCATTAAGTTTTGCCTTACTCTTCGATACTAAATCAAGAATTTGTTCATCTTTAAGTGAATCGGTTGTGGCCAGATTCTCGTCTATATTTTCGTAAGTTTGTATGTGTTGAACTGTTTTATCCATTCACCCAGTGGTAGATTGTCTCCACTATCAAACTGATTCGATTCTACTGTCTGACTATTACATAGTCCCGCGTGCTATTACGAAGCTACCAAAAGAATGCTGTATAATTGCTGCTGTTATCTCTTTCCAGGCTTTTGATATAAAGTTCACTGCTTGTAGCATGTTATTCGAGGTCTTGCCATCAGTTTCGATCAGACCCATTTTTTCTCTATAGTGACGTGACACTTTAGGCTTTTAATCACACCCTGATCCATTGGCTGCAAGATACTGGTTATATTAGCTGGGAAAAATGCTAATTCTGTTTCGAAGATTGGATATAAGAGGGGAGCATGACAATTGTCTACTAGAAGCAAGATTTTCCGTGTCTTTAATTCAGCATCCCATTTTCTCACTTCCTCTTCAAAGAACTGCGATGTCATTCAAGCTGACTTGTTTGCCTTATACGTAACTGGCAACTGTTTTATGTTCTTAAATCACCGAGGGTTTTTTGATTTGCTTATAACTAACAGTTTTCTTTTTTCTGTGCCACTCATATTGGCAGCTACTAGAATAGTAATACGCTCTCTAGAGAGTTTTCCTCCAACACATTTTTCTCCTTTATATTTTAAAGTTTCGTCGGGGGTCATCTTGAAAAAAAGTCCAGTTTCACCACAATTAAAAATGTAATTTGGAGAGTACTTCTCCTTTAATTTAGACTACACTTTATTAATCCAATTGTTAGTCACATTTATATCGCCATTCCGCGCCTCTCCATTCATTTTACCGTATGTAATTTTGTGACGGTGCTTAAATTTTCCGAGCCAACCTTCTGATGGTTTAAAGTCAGTAATGCCAAGTTGTTCGGCAAACTTCTCAGCCTTGGCTTTAACCATTTGCCCCGAAATGGGTACATTATTCTGGCGATGATTGTTGAACCACGACAACATTGCTTGATCCAATTCTTCGAATTTTGGCTTCCTTAATTTTTTAAGAGACTTTCCCTCTAGTACCGCCTGCAGAATTGTTTCCTTGTTTTTCCGAATGGTAGCAACAGTAGATTGACTTAGTCCTGAACGTCTTTCAACGTCACTTTTCTTGTTGGTTTACGACTGATAATACGATAGGTACCTGGTGTGTTTAGTCTGAGACCATCATTTCCTAGAGACAATGCAATCCAAAGGTAATGATGCACGTGTTCAAGGCAATTAACAATAACAAACGCAAGGCGGCTGTTGAGGACCTCGGAAGTTTCGGAGACTCAAAGGTTTAGTCAGCGCCTTTTGTAACCTGATAAGATAACATAAACAATAATACCGATAATAAATATCTACTGCATCTAAATATGAACACAATTCTTCATAATAGAGAATGGCTGTTGCGCTATGAAGAGTTTATCAATGTATGGGTTTTAAGGTAAACCAACCAAATTGTGCTCACTTCTACGTTATAGGGAGTTTATCGGTTTAAAGAATAACGTTATAATAAATTTACACTGTAATATTAAAAAAATGAATCACGCTTTTATGAAAATTCTTTTTACGCAGTTCTTTCTCTTTCAGCATATATTGTAATTTTAACAGCTTCGATTCAGTACCCTTCAAAAAAATATCAAGTTTAACCATACAGTGAATTATACCGTGTGTCCCAGCCAAATGGAATAAATTCGTTAATAAATAAATGGGGGCGTGTTCGAAAAAACGCTCGAACACGTCGATTGGTATTTTTAGATGCGCATTTTTTCCAACAAAAATGTTTTATACAGGGTGTGTCATGTAGACATATTTCATGTAAAATATCCTAAACTGTTTCGGAAATATTAAATGTTTTCAGATTTATTGCAAAAATTAACTGATTTTTTTTGAAAATTATTTGATTACAGAAATTCGCTACAACACACAATAGAAAGATGGTATTGGCCTCTGTTACATGACACACCCTGTATAAAAGGTTTTCGTTGGAAAAAATGCGCAACTACACTTTTTTTTAACACTGTAAACAAAATTGTGGAAATTTCAAGACTATTTAGTTTTTGTATAAATATTTTATTTAAAACATTTAATTTAACAAATGCTCGAATTGTGAACCCTGGAAGTCCTGGCAACACCCCAACCTCAAGTAAAACTGATTCCTGACATTATTTAATGTTTGTGGCGTAATTGACCTAATGCTGTCGATAATGCGTCCTCTTAAATCATTCAGATCTTGTGGCTTGGTTTTGTATACGACGCTTTTGATATATCCCCATAAAAAAAATCCAACAGAGTGAGGGGCCGGGCCGGGGACTTTGGTGGCCATTCTAGTGGCCCTCTCCTCCCAATCCATCGATTTGGAAACACATTATCGAGGTACTGCCGCACATTAACTTGATAATGGGGGGGTGCTCCATCTTGTTGGAACCAAATTGTGTCGGCTAGCAATTGAGGATTTCTTCTATTAGGGTACAAATTTATAAGATTTGGAATGAGCTGATTCTGGAGAAAGTCTATCTCCTATAATACCTGCCCAGACATTAATCTTTTCAGGTCTTTGTGTGTGAATTTCCTGCATCCAGTGAGGATTTTCTCTCGACCAATAACGACAGTTCTGGCGATTGACATGCCCATGAAGAGTAAAACAGATTCATCAGAAAATAAAACGTTATCCACTCTCAGAAGGTTGTTGTCTATTCTGTGCATAATGTGTTTGCAAAACTCCATTCTTCTGTCGAAGTCATCTTCACTAAGCTCTTGAGTAGGCGGTAGCTTATACGGATGCATTTTATTCTCTTTCAATATTCTGGCAACCGAAGAGCGACCAACATTGTTTTTCAAGGCAACTTGTCGAGTTGAGGTATGCGGATTGTCTTGGAATGCAAGCATTACATCCAATTTTTTGTTATCGGTCAACGACACTGCTTCCTTCTTAATTTGTCTCACATGTCCCAGTTCTCTAAATTGTTTTTTAACTTTACTTACTGTATCTTGTGATATGGGTGGTAAATCAGGATATTTTTCCCTAAAGAGACGAATACCTTCGGCTTGAGTTCGTGTCCTATCTCCATAACCTATCATCATTAAGATAGTTATTTTATGACTCTCTGATAAATACACCATGTTTAAATCAAATGAATCACACACGTCAAAGAAAACTAATTTAAAAGGCACGTTGATTTTTTTGACGTTTCATACAGCAAATACCTACCTTTGAAAACCTGATTTTTTATCTTTGCCTAAATAATGTTCAAAAAATTATTTAATATTTCCGAAACAGTTGAAGATAAGCCTAGGATATTTTACATGAAATATGTCTAGAATTTCCTGAAGAATCCAAAAATTAAATAATATATAGGGTGATCTATTTAAAATAAGAAAGTTGGTATTGGCCACTGTTGACACACCCTGTATAAAAAAAAATTGTTGAAAACAATGCGCATCTAAAAATACCAATCGTCGCGTTTTTTCGAACACACCCCCATTTATTTATTAACGAATTTATTCCATTTGGCTGGAACACACGGTATATTCAAAGCAGTAAGAAATGATCGTTTTATAATAAGAGATGACGCCATTATTTTTTTATGAAAAAATATTTAATAACATAAAATGTTCAGTATTTAAAGCTGGGACAACACCAATACAATTTTGCTTGTGTGTTGAATTTACAGGAAGATTTTGTTTGAATTTTCTGGTGGATAACAGATGGTTCGTGTGCGTGCTGTGCAGGGGCAATATTTATGTGTGACTTTGTGTGCCAGAGCGTCTACATTGCCGCGCACGCACTCCCCATACAACACATACAGCCCGCACAACGCAAATTTTTATTGGTGTAGATCCAGCTTAATACATAAAATATTGTAACATGTAATTTTCAATACGTAAGTGCGGAAAATGACGTCGGTCAAGTGACAATTTTCACGAATACAACTTTAGAGCAGTTCTTGAAACTTTATCTTTACTCTTACCAACGTATCTAGCAGTATAATAACAGGATATGTAGGACCGTGGACGACCTGATCTTCCCCTATCATTAAGATGTGCTTGCTTTAATTTAATTGCTTTAATACTGAAGAAGAAATGTTTATTTGTTGGAAAAAAAAGTTTTAATAAAGGCAAAAACACAAATACTTTTCCTCCTGGTAAATCGAATGAAGAAATTATAAGAGGCTGAAGGCCGTATTTTGCATATCGTTCGAAAACCCATATCAGAAAAAAGTGTTCTGATGTAGTAAAGAATAATGTTGAAGTTTAAAAAGCTTTGAAAATGGAAACCTGTATTTTCTGGGTTACACTAAAAACGTTTTCATAAACATTTGTAATATCAGTAAAAACAGTCTAAGAAATGAAAAAAAAATAAGAGGAAATGTACAAAATAATTGTATGTGGGTACCAAAATTAAATGCAACTATTAAAAGTATATTTTATCGAACTTCAGTTCCAACATTTATCACAGTAAACAACTTTTCAGAGCAAAACACCATATTTTATTTCGGTTCAGTTTATTTTCTTTAACTCATTTTCAAAAATCATTAAAAATTAAAATCTCCAAATCTAGAAGAACGTCTGTCGACCCATCACACCAAATAATGCGGATAAAAATTTCATCCTCTCGCCACAATTTTTACATCGTTGGTCGGACGTTTACCTCGTCGATTTATCTCGTCGTTGGCGTTACATATTTTATTGGTTGCCAGAATTCAGGGGTTTAACTGCTTTCTGAAATATGCGATTTGGACGTAGATTCCCTGTGACCGAGCGTATCGGTAATTAGTTTTCAACGCTGATTTGACGGGCACGGAGCATTTGATATGTCTCGCATCGTGTATTTCGTTCGCCTCGCTAATACTTATTTTGATTTGGGATTTGCTACATGTGTACACACTGAGTAGTACATTTTAAAAGAAAATAATAAATGTTTAATTGCAAACATGAAAATCTCTACAATAACCCTTTTTTATCATAAAACTTTATATGGATATTTCTTCGAACTTCTCATGATTTTTTTCGAATTTTCTCTCTCTATTGATTTGCAGTTACAATAAACTGTTTGAACGGTTTACTCTTCGGGAAACGGTAAGTACCTACTTATTTATTTCTTTATCTGCGCAACAAGCAACAGCCCATCCTCCAATGTCCTTGTAAGTTGTAACAATACAAAATTTGAATGTTTTCCTTGTTCACCTCTTGTATAGGGTTTCAATAGCGCCAAAAGTAAAAAGAACCACGAGCCGCCACTGGATTATACTCATCAGCTATTTCTTACAATGACCCATTAAAGTTGGTTAAACTGTACAAACAGACACAAACATCCACTCCAAAATAAAAGTCCGCGTCACACTACCGCGTCTACCGCCCATATCATCTGCTTCTAACTCGGCTGACTCTTATTTTATTCAACAAAATTAATAATCGGTATGTTCACCACGATTATTTTAACACTCTGTAACTTTACGAGGCATGAACCAAATGATGAATAAGTTAGATGAGCTATGCATTTTTTATACATTCCTCCAAGTTTGTTTAAAGTCGTTGGTTACTCGTTACTCGTTACTAACAACGAGTTTACGTTACTTACGTTACTCGTACTAGTCGTTACTGAAAAATAAGTAACTTCCTCTGCTAGTTACTATGGGTGACCTGCTTCCGAAGCATATAGCCTCCATATCATGATTACCGTTCTAATACTAAAAATTCACCATCCAAACAAAATCTAAACTTTTCATTCCCATTCTAAGCTTCATTCATTCGACTCTAACTTAACACCATTCTAAGCAACACGTCTTGTGGTGTATTGTAAGGGGAAACACCCAATAAAAACGATAAACATGCATCCCCATAACAAATAAATGTCGATTAAAAACACTTATTTTTTGCCAATTTTTATATTTTTTTCTAGACAAATCCACAAAATTAACCTTTTGAATAACTGAACTAAATCGGTAAATTGTTAATAAACCTGTAGAGGATTAAGAAATCTTAAATAGGTATAATAAATAAGTGTGTTTAACATTTTAACGCCCATGAAAGTAAATATTTACGAATAATTGTGTTATATTCTAATAAAAATCAATTAAAGTTTTTCCTTTTCCAATATTATAGCTGGTATGTGAACCAAATATAAATCAATGATTAAATCAAACTTTATAATTAAATTTTACCTAAGGGTTATCAAATTAGTACTATATATTTTGGTAAAACGTTATAGCAGCTATTTATTTGATCAAAATTGATATTTGTGTTTAGTATTGTTTGGTAAATCATTATGAAAAGATACAGTTGTACAGCGTATACAAATTGTTCAAATTTAATACAAAAATAATGAATCTATTCAGGCTACGTTTCTCATACGTCAACATAATTCATAATTTAATTAAAAAATTCGAATCAAATGGTAGTTTGTGATGCTAAAAATCCAACCCGTCAAAAACTGAAACGTATTGCTGAAAATATCGAGGCTGTGAACCAAAATGTCAATGAAAATCCAGAACAATGAATTTCACGTCGTTCTCAAGAACTTTCTTATGGCACTACTAGAACTCAAACCAAATGACCATTTGTTACATTGAAAGATTGGGTTTCAGATTGGATTTTATAGCAACTTGAAATAGACCCATTGTTACATGAAAAAATCATTTTTGGTTAAATGGCTTCGTATATAAGCGAAATTGTCACATTTGGTCTGAAGAAAGCGCACATGTTGTTCTTAAAACTCCTTTACATCCACAAAAATTAACAATTTGTCGTGGTTTATGATCTGCAGGTGTAATTGAACCGTACTTATTTGAAAACTAAAGTGAAATGCAGTTAGTATCAATAGAGAACGCTAGAGAAATGTAATTACTGAGAAATAAATTGGTTCTGTCACATCTCATGACACAATCAATTTATTGAGATAAAAATTCAATAACCCTGTAATCTCAAGAAATGCGAATGTTACCTGGTCACCAAGCTTAAGCGATATAATTCCATTGGACTTTTTTCTCTGGAGTGAAGTAAAAGTAAAGTGTTAGGGTTAGAGGCGCATCAGCAACTAGGCTATTTAGCGACTGGACCTACAGCTTAACGTGGGTTCCGAACCACGGTCATCAGCTTCCGACAAACCCAGGCCAGCACCCCCGTCGGGCTATAAACCCTTGGTTATGTGCCTACCCATAAGCCATAATCAGGAAACCTACCGACTGGCGAGTGACCAACGTAGAACACTTCTTAGAAGGCATCCGGCCTTACCCAGCCTTTAACTGGCGTGACTGAGGGGTAATTCGTTGTCGGATTTTATACTCTTGCCTAGAAACAATCACAAACATTTAGGAAGTAAACAGACAGAAGAAAGAAAGAAAAACAACCATCCGAGCGCCATGGACTTACAACCAACATTATTCGTGTCATTCAAGAATTGGTAGTCCTGACTATAATTTTTCTGTGAACCAATATTTAAAATTTTGAAACTATACCATTTTATTTTTATTCCAAATTAAAAATATATAACTCTTATTTGATAACCCTTTATAATTTTAAAATATAGTTTAATATTTTATTATTTTGTTTTAGCAATCTTCTCGAACCAAAATAGATCCAATCGCAAAACGCTAACGAAAAAGCTCTTGGAACGGAACTAACGTAATGAATCACAAAACATATATAACATACTTATAATAAAATGCATTATATATAAAAGACTTTTATTCGCAAAAAAAATTGTCCGTTTTATATATAAAAAATTGATAAATTATACTTAAAGTCGCTTTATATAATTTAGACTATAAAAATATTAAAAATGAACATAGAACATAGAATTTTCAATAATCTACAAATAAAAACATTCAACAAAAACATAATTTTTCAACAATGTTATAACTATGTCTAAAAAATAATTTAAGGTGTTTATTAAAAATTGTCTTAAGTAGAAATGTAAATCTAAAATAACAACTTTATTGTGTCTCGCTTCACGTCACAAACCCTATTTGATTTTACATTGTGGATTTGGAGAATATTTAGCGGTCAAATTTTTCAACAACAAGTCATATTGTCTTTGATTCATTTCCTTAAATATCCTTCGGGATTTGTCCTCTTTGGATTTGGTCTTCTTCATTCCCGGCCAATGTACTAAAAAAGCACCATCCAGAATGACCAAATTGTAGCTCATCAAGCACATTTCAAGCATCTGCAAAAGAAACAGAACGGATTCAGTAATGAAAATATCGCAGTAACAACAGTGTACTATGAAGAATTTGAATATATGTGAGTGAATATGAAGAATTTTTAATAAGAGTGTCAGAACCTTGAAACGTAATAGCAGAAACACTGAAATGTAAATATTCATCATATACTTTTGTGTTCAGTGCATCTTCAATTCACCATGGAGACATACACGATTTTACCGCGCATAGAAATTATTATATCAATAGTATTCATAGTCAAAATACATGTTCACATCGACAGACGTTTCGAGCATTATGTAAAATTTATGGTCAACATAATCGACCAGCCAAACGATCTATTTATGATCTTGTTGAAAAATTTTAATGAACTCACTCAGTTTCAGATGAGTCAGTTGCTATGCGCTGAGTCAGTAGCTTGTTACAATAAGACGGAGTCTAAGGGAAGATCCAAATTTATCAATTCAACGTCTTATTTCAGGAACATTTCTCAGACCATTACGTGGAGAATTTTGCATCAAGATCTTCATTGTAAAGCTTATAACGCTCAATTAACTAACTCAACAACTAGAGCCAGGTGATCAGGGCCGACTAAACCCGGGTGCAGTGGGTTCAAAGCATCCGGGCGGCAACACTAAAAAATCAGCGGCACATACGATTCTTTTGATGACTTATTTTTAGATTGGAAACTCCATGCCTCCAGTCAGTTTAATTAAAACTCCATTTTAGACGAGACAGACACTTTATTTTAGTTAGAACATGGTTAGCGAAACGAGCGTCGTGAAGTTTAAAAAAGTGATTTGATGTTAAGTTGTAAATCTCTCCGGGTTTCGTGTTTCACATCGAAAGAATTGAGCGAATCATTTATTAACGAGCAGGAAATTGCGTCAGAGATAGCCATCAAGGAGATAATATTGATATTAATGTTATATCGCAAGAAGCCGAAAATTTGGTAGTCATAGATCTAGATTCAGTTTCTTCGGCTTGATCGCCTATTGTAGAATGTGATGCTGTAAAATTATAGAGGCTCGAAGATCTAGGGACATGGCCCGAAACTTTACCTAAAAAGGAGAAAATACTACTTGTTGAGATGGGTGCAAAGGAGGCTTGTATTCTAACGAAAAAGACTCAGTATTTTGTTTTCCATGTAAATTGTTTAAACATGTATTAGGTGTAGGAAATAATAGTTTATCTGAAAGCGGATTTAAAGATTGGCCACATCTATCATGAATTTTAATAAGGCATGAGCAATCAATTAGTCACATTAAAAATTGTCAAGTATTAGTATTACACGAAAGTATTATTTTACAAGAAAAGAAACGATAGTCTTCGGTTTTAGAGAGAATTATTTTGAGTATTCAGTATCTGGCGATGCAAAATTTAGCACTTAGAAGCAATTCTGGATCTTTATTTCTTGGTGATAATAGAAATTTTTTACAACTTATTGAAATGGTAACTAAATTCAGTGACGGTCGTGAGGGGGGGCGTTGGGCGCCGCCACTCCAACATTTATCACAGTAAACAATTTTTTAGAGCAAAACACCATATTTTATTTCCGTTCAGTTTCATTCCTTTAACTCATTTTCCTGGTTCACTTCCTGTATGAGGTTTCAGTTGCACGAAAAATAAAAAGAAGGAAGAGGAAAACAAAAGAAAATCTTCAGCAGCACTATTTTTTCTACGCCTTCCCACTTTAATAACTCACGAGCCGCCACTGGCTAAATTTGAAGTAGTTATGGCAGAACACGTTCAAAGAATCCCATTAAATAAAAAACGCATGCCACATTATTTGGGGCATACAAATCCAAACGAAATACTTTCAATAATGGGCGAAAACGTAAAAAAACTATATTAAGTCTATGCTGGAACAAGCGAAATATCATTTACTTATATTAGATGGCACTCCTGATCTTAGCCACCCAGAGCAAATTCCCATTATTTTAAGATTTGTTATATTAAATACGAAAACCGGAGCTGTTGAAATCAGGGACTATTTTATTGGATTTTGTCCGAGGTTTATGTGAGTTTTTAAAACATTTATTAATAAAAGAAAACATTAATATTCACAATAAATAATTAAGAATCAAAATTACCTTATGCATCACACACTCTTAATTTAGTACTTAATGATGGTGCAAAATCGCAAATGAACTTTTAATTTTTTTTTCGACTGTTCAGCAAATGTATGTCTTTTTATCTTCATCTACCCAGAGATGGCAGATCTTGACTCAAAACGTTAGTAGTATCACTTTAATACCTCTGTCTAATACAAGATGGGAAAGTCGGGTAGAAGCTTTAAAACTCTTAAGAGTTTTCTTCTTCCTTAAATCTATGACACGCTTTATGATTTGTTCACAAGTTCCAAAGGTGATTCAAACACAAGATACGAAGCCGTCTCACTTACAAAGAAAATGAAAGCCCTTAATTTTATTTCATCAGTTACAATCTGAAATGATATATTTACAAAGGTAAATGTAAACAAATTAATTCAAAATGCTCAGTTTAATCTTGAAGTATATTAAAAGGAGCTTCATTTATTACAAATATATTTAATTGAAAGAAGATTAAATGAAGAATTCGTTAGCTTTCTTAAAATTGCTTCTGAAATTGCAAATGATTTAAATGTGAAACCTCGTTTTAACAGTTCAATATAAGTCAGAAAAAGGGAAAAAAAAGAGTGGTGAGAGATCTTTCTCAAAATTAAAACAGATAAAAAACTATTTGAAATCTTCCATGGGACAAGAAAGATTTATGAGTTTGACGAAAATTCAGTCATACCGAAAATTGCAATGAATATTTTTTTATAAATATCTGTATAATACTTCATATTAATTATTTCAATACATTCTTGAAACTTGAACATAAAACTTAAATGTTAAATTTCTGTATGCATAAAACGTAAATATAGCGAGCTTAATAAAAGCGAGTTTGTAGTAAGAAAGTGCGACAAACTCTGCCTTACATCCGGGCGGCAAATTTTGACTGACACCCTGGCGGCAAATGTTTCTGAGCCGGCCCTGAGCAGTTGGAAGGCGACTCCCACTTTGAGGAAAAAATAATGTTTTCGGAAGAAGCACACTTCTGGTTTAAAGGGATTGTAACATAATTGCAGGGCATTGTGTAAACATACATGCAGGATTTGGGCCGATGAAAAAATGAAACTAATTTAGGAGTTACCTCTTCATCCTTAAAAAGTCACTGTTTGGAGCCGTTTTTCGGCTGAAGGAGTGAGAAGTACATTATTTCTTTAAAGACGATAATATAAATTGTGTTACTGTTATTGATGAACGCTATAGGACGATATTAACAGAATATTTTTGACCTGATCTAATAGATGTGGATATAAATAATGTTTGTCTAATGTCTTTCAACAAGACGGTGCGACCTATCGCACATCTCGCCCGACGATCGATTTGTTGTAAAAAAAATGTCTGGGCGCGTTATTTCGCAAAATGGTAATGTCAAATGGCAACCAAGATCATGCGATCTTACGTTCTTGGATTATTTTTTTGTGAGATTATGTAAAATTTCTGGTTTACAGAAACAAACCCCGAACAATCATTGAACTTAAACGAAACATTCAGGCCGCTGGTAATTGTCATTGTCCGTCATTTTTGACTTCTGAATAAGTAACAAAAATTTACGAATGGTTTTTTAAGCTGAAGCCAAGAAATCTTCCAGTGTCTAGTAAACTTTAGAAAAGTAAAACAAACTCTTTTAAAAAGTCCTGGAAGAAACAAACGGTTTTTCTGCTAGTGGTGGATAATTCAATTCAAATTTGGCATTCGTTTTTTATACATATCTCTTAAAAAATTATCTACTTCTCCTTCCTATAACTCCATTCGGGTGATATTTTCAATCAAAAATACACGGAACCTAACAAATGACCTCTTTTGGATATTCTTCTAAGATAAAATTACCAACGAATGATGATTCCACTTTTATAAATTTCCAGGTATTCCAGAATTCCAGGTATTTCAGATTTTCTATAGCTAAACTGGTCCAAGTGGCTTTGGTAGAAAGTTAAATTTCGGACTTTAAAAGTTGAGAAGAGAATCCCATTAAGGTCTAGATAGAAACAATCTAAGAATTCAACAAGTGGCGGATAGAGATGCAAATCTCTCAATCAAATTATTGCAATTTTGCTACATCCTCAAAAAACACGTAAATTGATCTTTCCTTGATAGAACTCAATGCCATTTATGTTGAATACGAGGGTTCCTATTTATGTATCCGGAATAATAAATACAAACAAATATTTATCATTAAAAATGGTTTTATTATTTTTCAAAATGTTCTCTGCTATGATCGATACACTTTTGCATAAGTTTGAACCAATTTTCCATCCAACCATTCCTATTGAGGTATCTCCAAAACATGCCTTTGGAACGCATTAACCGCTTCTTCTGGCGTCGAAAATCATTGATTCTTCACGGACGGAAACAAACATAAATCGTTGGGTGCCAAATCAGGACTGTACGGCGGATGAGCCATTAATTCGATACTTTGACCGATCAAATATTGAGTTATTCAGTCCGATAAGTCGGAGCTCGGGTTGTCATGGTGAAGAATGATCCTGCATAGCGAGTTGTTTTTTCTTATTTATTCAAAGAATTCTGGCAAACAAATGATTGTGTTCCATTAAAAATTTACTGTTCTACGATTCTCTAGTGGCAATGTAGCAACATGCCCTTTTATCGCAAAAAACAGGCGACCTTTTGCTTCGAAGTGCTTCTTGCGCGAACTTTTGTTGAGTTTTGCTCATTTTGAACGACCCATACAGTCGACTGCTGTTTACTTTCGAACTCATCTGCATAGATCAAAGATTCATTATTGGTTATACACGACTTTTGACGCACCACGATTTTATTTTGAACATTTCTTTGCTGCAATCGACACGAACCTTTTTTTGAGCTGTTGTCAAATTATGCGGAATCCAACGAGCACAAATCTTTTTCACGTTTAAATATTCACGTAAAATCCTGTGTATGCTTATCATACTAATGCCCAGGGATGCCTCAATCTTATGACGATCTTGCTTTATCAGTTCGCGCACAGTATCGATTTGGATGACTTTCTTTAAATTCATCCGTGAGCAAAGGACAGCCACGATTAAATTCACTAAACCAGTGATAACAGTGATTTTAGATAGTGCTTCATCACCAAAAGTCGAAGTGAGTTGATCGATACACTGTTGAGATAATTCACGTCGAAAGTCGTAGTAAATCATCGCACGAAAATTCTCACGAGTTAATTCCATTTTTAAACTGAGATGAAATGTTTAAATCACTAAACAACACAATGTAGCGTCCGTATGACAGTCATTTACAGTTAACAATGTAAAACTTTACGCTGTATATGTCAGATGGTGCCTAGCAACACCATTATTGCCAATTCTGGATACATAAATAGCCGTAAAAACGCTCGTGGATGCAGCCAACTCTCAAACTTTATTTGCAAATGCTTTAAAAAAAAATCCGCATTTTCCACATGTTGTATTATTGACGAGCAATGTACTTGAGCAAAATGGTTTTTCTTTTACCTGAAGCATTTTATCCTGATATCCTTCCCAAGACAACTTTTCGTTATATAATGGCTCCTTCTTGCCACCAATAAATATAGGCTCCCATCGGTTATATGGTACCTCCCTTTTGGTAACTAATAAGGGCTTAAAAAGAAACATATTTTGTCTAAAAAAATTCTTTATTGGTTAAACAACATTAACGAACCTTTATGGCATCTCCCGGATCAGAATCTTTCCATCTTTCCAATCCTGGAAATTTCTGACAATGAGAACAAATCTTTCTATGAAAATAAACAACCTTTTCTTGATTAATTAATGACATCAGTTGATTTTTCGTACGTGGTACCGGTTCTGTAACTTCTACCTCAAAAATTGGAACAACAAATATGGTTCTATCACAATCTGCAGAGCAATCGTAGTAGTTGAGCATACGCATAAATCGACTTACTAAACCTAAAAAAAAATATAACCAGTATTAGTTTACGGGGAGTGTAAATAATGTAATGAGACTGATTTTTTATATTTACTATATTTGATTCAAATTACAATTGAGTCTTTGAATAATAATTATTAATTGTTAATTTTTTACTTTATCTTATTTTTATATATTTTATTTTAAAACTTTATTACAAACAATATTGATAATCCATGTGAAAAATTTTTAAAAAATGTATGCAATTAATTATAAATGAATTAAAGTTTGGCTGCAGTGTTTGTGACGTCATTATGTTAAAGTGTTTTCACGTAAGTATTATCAACGGCTTTTACCTGTGTATATACTGTGGTATAATGTGTGGCAAATGGTTCATAAAGACCAAGTCTGATAATATACCTGGTGTGGATATTTTTATGGTCATATATTTTCTCAAAAATAACATTCGGTTAAATTCAGCTGTTCAAAGTGCTAAAGCATCAATTTGATTTCTTTTAAATAATATAAATGTAAATAAGAAACGAAATATTTATATTAAATATAATTAAATTATTTGTAGAGTGTAACGCGAATGTTACGGTGACAAGGGTATAAGTTATATTCAATTTAACCGCAAAAATTGTGTTTACACGGTGAAAGAACCTGTATGGCGAGAACATAAAGTTCTGAGTAAAGCTTATACAGTTACCTCAATTATTAATGAAAAACTAAGAAAAATTCAATACACTTAATATCACCATTGTGTAGCTTCAGCAGGTAATAAATAGTCAAACATAAAAAATTGATATAATGTTATAAATAATAATCTTTTGTATATATTTGATGACAGGTAGTTAGAAAAATGTAATGCTTTTTTAGGATTAATACGTCGTGCTGCTTAGAACCATTGATTTTGACGTTGAACATCTTACGACACATCTAAAAACATTTTTTCGGAATTTACTTTTGTAGTATTCGCACAAGATCGTACGAAACAGGCACGATAGCTAATTAAATTTGACGTTTAAAATAAATGCATCAATACACTGATGATAATAACAAAAATAAGTTGATTCAAAACTAAAACACTCCTATCAGCTGTCTGATAGGGAAAAAGGGTGTGATGGGGTGGAAATAAACATTGTGACGTCACACGCGGGTGACGTCGGGTTTGTTCCGAAACTGTCGGCGCGTCATCGGCACTAGGTTTAAAAATATATTTTCAATTTTATATAACTTTTTAATTATAAGGAAAAAAATAAAAATAGTTTTTTATATGACCAAAAACTAATCTGGTCATATATAAAACTTATATATAACCAGGACATTCTTTTTTAAAACGCCAATTAATCATTGCCTGCTTCAAAGTAGTTGCCTTGGAAAGCGGGGCCAGTGCTGGAGATTGTTCGTTTCCCCTTTATAGTAGGACTGGAACTCAGATACTGGATTCACTTTCAGTTGATCGGTTTCGGCCTTTTCAATGTTTTTCAATGTCCCAAAATGGTGTCCATTAAGGTGAATTTTCAATGTTAAGAAAGGAAAAAAAGTCAGAAGGACTCTAATCTAATATGGGAGATGCGGAGTCTAAGTGATATTTGAACTTGCCAAAAACTTGTTAAGCGAAATGATGGCAAGGAGTATTGTCGAAATGCAGCATCCAGCTGTTTTGATATTAAGCCACAATTAAATTATCATTTTTCGAAGTATTTGAAGAATTTCCTTTTGACTTTGAGGCACAAATTCTTCATGGACGATCACCTGGCTATCAAAAAAGCCAATCAGCATGGTTGCGATCTTTAATTTGCTTATTCTAGCATTTTGGCCGAGGTATTGTTGGAGATTCCTCCCTGAAGCGCTTCGTTTCCAGATCATTTTCAAAAATCCAGAACTCATCACCAGTAATGACACGTTTCAGAAAATGATGGTCATTTAAATTTTGCCCCAAAAAGTCAAGATATGTTTTCCTCCTTTTGATATTAAAAAACGTTTTTCAGAATTATTCTCGCAGATTTTCTTCATCCTCAAGTCACCGATCAACATCTGAAGAACGGTTATGTGAGTCACACTCAACTCTCCCGATTATTCTGACCGTCAACCGACCGATCATTCTGACCATCAAAAAGCACAGGTTCCGAATTATGAGGACATTTTGAAGGCCTTCCACCACAAGGTTCATCATTAATCAAATCTCGGCCTTCTGAGAATGCCTTAAACCACCTGATAACCTGGGCCCTTGACAAAACACTGCTTCCATGCACCTACTTAAGTTGTGCAAATGTTTCCGTTGTACTATGCCCAAATCTGGATCACGAAGAAAATTGCTACAGACCACCAAGTTAATCTAAGGAGCTCAAACACGTACTGAAGATGCATCATAGGTTGGCCTACTTCCCCGCCAACAGCGTTGCCAGATCGAACACGACCCAACCAGTCACATTTCCTAAATTACACACGTTGTAGGTAAAAGTGCAGTTCACCCTAATCGTTATTCGCGCATTCAGTATTTACAAAGTTATTATTCCTAGATAAAACTTTTAAGTACATCTTTATGTATCGGTGTAATAAATGTCCATACAAAGAGTACGAAGGTTACTATATATGTATCCGGAATAATAAATAAAAACAAATACTTATCATTGAAAAATGTTTTATTGGTTTTCAAAATATTCTCCACGATGATCGATCCACTTTTGAATACGTTTGAACCAATTTTCATAGCACTTTTTCCATTCCGTTTGAGGTATCTCCAAAACATGCATTTTGAACGCTTATTTTGGACATCAATAGCTTGACCACGTAGTTTATTCGTTACGGGCGGATTAAAAAGAAATTGCTGGAGTCAAATCAGGACTGTATGACGCATGACCCTTCAATTCGATGTTTTGACCAGTTAATATTGAGTTGTTCGATCGATGTATGAGAGCTCGCGTTGTTGTGGTAAAGAATGATCCTGGGTCGGTGAAAATTTTTCCTTATTTCTTCAAAGACTTCTGGCAAATAAATAAATGTACCGGCATTCAGGCCGTTCCGCGATTCCCTTTTGGCACTGTTGCCACATGCCCATTAATCCCAAAAAAAACAGGCGACCATTTGCTTCGAAGTGCTTCTTGCGCGAATAACTTTTGTTGGGTTTGGCTCATTCAGAAAGACCCATATAGTCGACTGCTGTTTACTTTCGGGCTCATATGCATAGATCCAAGATTCGTTATATATGTAGATGTTATACACGGCTTTTGACGCACCACGATTCTATTTTTTGAGCATTTCTTTGGACCAATCAACACGAGCCTTTTTTGTGCGATTGTCAAATTATACAGAATCTAATGGACACAAATCTTTTTCACGGATAAAGGTTCATGAAAACTAAAGTAAAGTATTGGGGTTAGAGGTGTATCAGCAACTAAAAAGGCTATTTAGCGACTGGACCTACAGCTCAACGTGGGTTCCGAACCACGGTCATCAGCTATCGAAAACCCTGGTCAGTACCCCCCTCGGACTGTCAATCCTTGGTTTTGTGCTCTACTGGAAGTATCTCGAGAAGCTTACTAACTGGCGAGTGACCAACGTAGAAAACCTCTCAGAAGGCATCCGGCCTTACCCAGCCTCGAACTGGCGTGACTGAAGGGTGATTCTTTGTCAGATTTTGCATTCTTACCTAGAAACATGGTATGCTTGTCATATTAATGCTTAGGGGTATTTCAATCTCACGGTAAGTCATTTGAGTTGCTTTGTCAGTTCGCGCGCAGTATCGATGTTTCTTTAAATTCGCCCATGAACGAACGACGGCCACGATTGAATTGCCTAAACCAGTGATATACAGTGTTTTAGATGGTACTTCATCGCCAGAAGTCGAAGTGAGTTGATCGATGCACTGTTGTTGAGATAATCCAAGTCGAAAGTCGTAGTAAATCATCACACGAAAATTCTCACGAGTTAATTCCATTTTTTGACTAAAATGAAATGTCCTAAAACTGAAACTAAATAACACAAATAGCGTCCGTATAACAAAACGTTCTGAGTACGTATACAGTCAAAAATGTCAAACTTTACGATGTATATGTCAGATTGCGCCTAGCAACACAATTGTTACAAATTCTGGATACCTAAATAGCAACCCTCGTACATCAAACCCTTCTCATGTTTGAACGTTAGGTATATATTAATGCACTTTCCCTTTGAGACATACTATTAGGTTGTTAAGAATATTACTGCGGTTTTTAACCATTAACTTGAAATGCATATATCTCAGCTCAAACAAATTATTAATTTGATTTAATTTAATTAATTTATTAATCTGAAGAAATTCTGGAGGCGATGCAGTCGTTGGAGGCAGTTTTTGCATCCTCTTGATTTTTAAAGCATTTCTCGCACAGGAAGTTGTCGAGATGATTGAAAAGCGGTAGTCGGTAGACGAGAGGTCAGGCGAGTATAACGGATGGTCGAGGGTGTCGAATCGTGCATCCGGGCATTGCCATGGAGGAGAATTTGTCCCTTTCTATTGACCAATGCGGGGTATATATGCCGCAGTTTTTGGTGCATTTCATCGATTTGCTGGCAATACTTCTCCGCTGTAATCGTTTCGCCCGGGTTCAGGAAGCTGTGACTAATCAGACTGACCGCAGATCTCCAGTCACCATGACCTTATTTTGCTGCATTTTTGACTTTGGAGCTTCGTCGCGATCCAACCACTGAGGTGATCGTCGCCAATTACCGAAAAGAATCCTCTATTCATCGCACGTCACAACCCGTTCGAAAAACGTTTCGTTTTTATACAAAAATTCCAACAACTTCAAACGACGTTTTTTTTATTTTCAATTCAATTTGTGGCACACCCATTTATCGAGCTTTTTGACTTTTCAATCTCTTGCATATAGCTAGAAATCGTCACCATTCCATTTTGTTATCCTAATTTTCGAATTGACCTTGGCGGCCCTTATTCATATTTTCTGTAGGTGAACCTCTACAGGTTCTGGTGATTTTGAGGGTATCTAGTTGATCCAAGAGGTTACTGGTTTTGTTTTGCCAGTGGGTTATGTAGATGGAGAAATAAACTGCAATAAAGTCTTGGTCAACATTAAGAGGTTAATCAGAAGTTGAGCGGGCCATGAATGGCCGGGAAGTGTGCACGCTATAATAGCGACGCGGAGACGGGATGAACGAAACCACGAGACCTAGGCCAGAGGGACGCAGGGCCCGTGGATCAGGCTGCTTAGGGTTTGTGAACGTAGAAATTGCTGCTGAAAGAGTGAGCTGATCAGAGTGTGAATCAGACCCATTAGTTGCTGTATATGGGCTACAAGTCCGACCATGACTGTGGACGGATCTGCAGGTATTTTGGTCGAACACCGCTGTAGAGACGACGTCTTCATGACTGGTTTCCGAGTAGAGTTTGCGCTACACCTAGAGATGTTCGCGATATGCCAGTCCCCGCAGTTATAACATTTTGCAGGTTTGTTTTTGTCCAGTTTGCACTCACTGCTTCGGTGTAGACCCGCGCACTTTACACAAATTGATTTTACTTTGCATTGATTGGACAGGAGTGCATATTTTTGGCAGTTAAAGCATTGGCGTGCTCTGTTTTTGTGGTTTATACCTCAACTTTGATGGGCTGGTACAGGATGTAATTAACTTGAAATCGTCACATGCACCTAATGCCTAATTCATAGGCAAACTCCCGAATAGTTGTATGCGGATTGGCTTCGACTAACGCGCTCAATCGGACGTTGTCAACATCCCATAGCCGACCACCACACCTCTCATAGACGGCTCTCGTCATCGCTATGAAATTTTTTAAATCATCATTGCGCAGTGGTTTCTTAGCCAAACGAATCGTGGATATACTAACCTGATTCGGCAACTTTTAGTCCTAGTTTGAAATGGAACAAGAAAATTGTGCGAATTTACATTTTGTCTATGTTGCTTTTAACGCTCTGAAAAAAACTGGCCAAAATTATTTTAGAACAAAACTAATCCCACAGACACACAAAAGACCGCGATACCTTTCTTAACAACCTAATATTTTTATCAAAAAGTGTTTTAACTTGAAATCGTCACATGCATAACGCCTAATTCACAGGCAAACTCCCGAACAGTTGTATGCGGATTGACTTCGACTAACGCGCTCAATCGGACGTTGTCAACATCCCATAGCCGACCACCACACCTCTCATAGACGGCTCTCGACACCGCTATGAATTTTTTTAAATCATCATTGCGCAGTGGTTTTAGGCCTAGTTTGAAATGGAACATGAAAATTGTGCGAATTTACTTTTTGTCTATGTTGCATTTAACGCTCTGAAAAAAACTGGCCAAAATTATTTTAGAACAAAACTAATCCCACAGTTATGTAAAGCGAAAAAGGCACTTTAAAATATTTAAAACGCAATTTATCACAAATTTATTTAGAAATACAGCATTTGAAATTAAAATAAAAAAAAAAAGACCGCGATAACTTTCTTAACAACCTAATATTTTGATCAAAAAGTGCTTTTTGGTGGCTGTTGTTTAAAAAACACACTCCTCTTACGTATCAGTACAACTATATGTTTTTTTAATGTATGAGTGTTCTTAATACCTGAAAGACGTATTTTATCATTTTGCTTGTTAAGTTGGAAATTATAGCATATTTCATCTAAATATGTCTACCCATAAATATGTCTACCCATCAGGAAACCTACCGACTGGCGAGTGACCAACGTAAAACAGTTCTCAGAAGGCATCCGGCTTTACCCAGCCTTTAACTGGCGTGACTGAGGGGTAATTCGTAGTCGGATTTTACACTCTTGCCTAGAAACAATCACAAACATTTAGGAAGTAAACAGACAGAAGAAAGAAAGAAAAACAACCATCCGAGCGCTGGAACCGAACTAACTACCGCTCCGACGCGGTCCGCACCAACGCGACCGGCATCTAACTATGAAAACCTTTATAGTATAGAAGAGTGTTAAAAGAAACAAACTGTATAAAAGAGTATTAAAAGTTATTTGTCAACCCAATATAAGAATATTGTAGAACTTACCATGACTAGGCATTAATTCAATATCACAAACCATAACATAATCTGTAACTGCCGCTTCTCTAGCAACATTTCGGCATACATTTATTGGATACCAATCAATTATTGCTAGAAAAAAATATGAGGATTTATTATACATTCACAAAAAAATTCAAATAATTTCCCAAACCTAACTTCTATACAGAAATTATTTAATAAAAAACATTATTATTAGTAGTAAATCCTATAAACCTGCAGTACTATCTAATTTAATATTAGCAGGATATCTCTCTCTCTCTCTCTAATAAAAAAATGTAACTAATTTTTCAGAGATTTTATTTATTTTTCAGCGTAGTCACATCGCAATTCAATACATTTAGATAAACGACGTTCTAACTGTTCTATATGTAATATCGTCCGTATTATTCGATTTATTTAAATAATTCTGTACAGGCACAATATTGAAAATGCGGAGGTATAACCCAATGCGGAGGTATAACCTAAATAGCAACCTTTTCTTGGACCAGTAATAAGGCGAAATATATTTCGATTATGGTCCACACAGGAATTTCAAAAAACTGTGCCCATGATTTTTCTACAAGTAAAACCATTTTGCTTACGTGCAGTATTTTCACTTGCTTCACCCCACTTGGACTCTTGTTTTATGTCTGGCATGCAAAGATAAATAAACGTTTCTTATAATGTTATAACGAGTATTTTAAATTGAACGGTGTTTTTAATTCTAGAATATAACATAGATGATGTGGTGGATTTGCCTAGGTCATTTCAGAAGTATAACGTATAATATTTATAAAAAAGGAGTAGTACCCAATACAACATCGTGTTAAAATTGTTGAATTATTTTATGACAATGAACGTTCAGTGAAAACTGTTTTTAGAAAATCTCGTTATATTTACTGTCTATACAGTCTGAAAGCACTATCAACCGAACTGTTCAAAAGTTTCAGGAAACTAATTCTGTAGAAGATAAAAGAACAGCAATATATAGTCGTAGAGGTTGTTCACAAGAGCATATTGATTTGATACGTGAAAGTGTGGCTGAAGTCACAGAAATTTTCATTAGTCGAGATTCACAACAATTTCGACTCAGTGAAAACACAACGTGGCATATTTAACAAAAGATTTTAACTCTAAAGACATATAAGGTTCAAGTAACACAGAAACTAAAGCCGCTGGATCATTAAAAACGTCATGCATTTGTCAATTGATGATTTTACTCAAAAAATCATCTTTTCAGCACATTTTGAAATGAATGGTGTTCGATATCGTGAAATGATAAATGGATTTTTGAGAACCCAATTGAATAATATTGAATTGGAGGATTTGTAGCTCCAACGCAGTGGAGCCTCACCGCATTCTGTTAATGAAAGAATTGATTTATTGAGAGAAATATTTCCTAGACCAGTTATTGCAAGAAACGGTGATGATAATTGGCCACCAACATCATGTGATTTGACACCGTTGGACTATTTTCTTTGGGGTTACGTGAAAAGCGAAATCTATAACAACAATCCACAATCGATTTTTGAACTAAAGGATAAAATTATTCGAGTCATTGATGAGATAGAGCTACGGTTATGCCAAAATATCATCAAAAATTACTCTTTTCAAAAAAACTCTTTTTCTCATAGTCATGTGGTCATACTTGAACCATATCTGTATCAAACCGAGTAGTTTTCGGCTCTTGCATTTGATGTAAAGTTATACGTTTACATTTCATCTGGCTACAGCATTTAAACCCTTTATCAAAGCATTATATCAAGTTATAACTAAAAACACATAGTTTCTTTAAGAACACGATCAAATAGATCTGGTAAAAACCCTTAGGCCTGGTAAAAGCCCAAGAGTTCGCCGGATACATCTCAAGAACAGGTGAAAAACTACTCCCTAACGATTAGAATTAATATTTGCAGAAAAGCCAATAATATAGTGTTAGATTTAGTGTTCACGAAAAACATAATCCCATCGATCAAGTGCACAGAATAAACAATCAAATAAGCAACAGATTTTTGATGAATTGCACAAATGTTCCATTTAAGATCAAGAATTATGCGGGGTTTATTTTTGTTAACGAGGGATTTAACATAACCCCTCAAAAAAATAATTCCTCCGAGTTCGTCCAGTCCCACCATTAAGAATAATACCATTTCCATCATCGCCTTCAAAAAAATATGGTCCTATAACACCTTCAGCCCAAAAACTTCAGAAAAAAATTTCTGAATCGCTTAAGGATTTTCTTCAGCCCAAATGCTACAGTTATGTTTATTCAAAAATCTACTGAGTCAGAAGTGCACTTCATCAGAAAAGTCTGGCGAACTGAACCCGCAATTTTATGGCTAGATACGAGTAATTTCCGCACAGTCCAAATTAAAGACCTAACTATATCTTCGGCATTCAACGAAGGAAGCTAGAAATAGCGAACGCTGGCGAAAGTAGTCCGAAAAGTACGCAGACGAAATGAAATTCCATACATCACGACTTCTATACCTATACTAAATTTTAAAACTAACTATTTTATACTAAATTGTAAAACTCGTATGTTTACTTACATTGATTTTGAACTTTAATACTATCATTATTGCTTAGCGTTTGTCCAGAAACAGCTCGTACAAATTTCTGGATATCACAATCAATTGGAGAAACAAATACATCTGAACTGTTATCAAAATTGCTTCCATTTATTGTTTCCTTCTTGAAGACGATATGCAAAGACACTTTTGACATATCCGGTGTACAATAGCAATATTGTAAAAGTTGGTGAAGTATTAGATGGGGATTACCATCAGGAACATAAGCGGCTATACTAATAGGACCCTCCCAATATCTATAAGAAAAAAAGTATTCTAAAAAAAGCTCGTTATAACAAGGGTCAAGGTTAAAGAAAAAGCTATGATAATAATTCATATTTTAAACAAATATGTGTAAAAGCGTGTTAAACAAATGCTTATTACTTAACGAAAAAACTACAAATAAACTATAAAACATTTTTATAATTAAGAACAATTATGTAATAAAGGTACTTCAAAATGGCAAAAAAAATATTATAGTGTATGTCAGTGTGTGTACTAAACTTAAGTTCGATTTAAAACCAAAAAATTATTCTGTATGCGAATATCACGATATGCTCCTTATTTACAGATAATCTCTCCAAAATTCCGAAGGAGCTGTGGATAATACGTGCAACGATACCCACAATAACCTTTTTTTTCTTTTTCAAGATGTTGGTGGATATTTTAAACATTTGATTTAATAAAACAATTAATCATATGTTTGTTAATGCAACGTGAATCGTTTAAAACCTGTTATGGTGTGAACAATTAGTGTTAGTAATTTCAACTTTGGCATTTTTTTACTTCACACTTTCAAAAAAACAAAGTGTAAGTTTTCCATTTTTTTTATAACAATATAAACCAAATTTTTACAGAAAGGTATGAAATGAATCGCTATAAAAATAACAATGGTGGCTCGTGAAGAAGGGCGTTGGGGCACCGCCCTTCAGCATTTATCACAGTAAACAATTTTTCAGAGCAAAACATATTTTATTTCTGTTCAGTTTCTTTCCATTCATTCTAAGATATTATTCAAAATTAAAATCTCCAATTGTAGAAGAACGTCTGTCAATTCATCACACCCAATAATGTGAATAAAAATTCCATCCCCTCGCCACAATTTTTCATCGTTGGTCGGACATTTACCTCCAGCGACCATACGCCACCGTCATCTTCTCTCGTCGTAGGCGTTACATGTTTTGTTGGCTGCCAGAATTCGGGGGTTTAACTGCTTTCTAAAACATGCCATTTGGACGTAGATTCCCTGCGACCGAGCGTATCAGTAATTAGTTTTAAACGCTGATTTGATGGGTACGGGGCGTTTGATATGTCTCGCCTGGCGTATTTCGTTAGCCTCGCCAATACTTGTTTGACTTTTCGACTTTGAACTTGATTAAAACATAATTAAGAAATTCAGTGGGGGAAATGCTTAAGGTTTGTTAAATATTGAGAGTGCTATGGTCGAACTAATTCCGGACTTTAATAAAAAACTTATTGAAAAATTTATTTTGGACAAAACCAGACGAATAGTATTTCACCTTAAAAAAAAAAAAAAAATATATATATATATATATATATATATATATATATATATATATATATATATATATATGCAGGAATATATATTCTTGGAATAAATATATTGTCTGATGAAATGTGACGTATCCACAAACAAAATAAATCGGAAATGCACTTCGTCCGAAAAAATATTTTTTCCCACAAAATTGAATGTTGAAAGGCAACCCCCACACCTTCCATCTTCCCATTTCTACGCACTGTTGATAATGGCTCAAGTATGGCCTAATCGAGTATCTTTTCATAGTTGGAAAGATCTTATTGGAAAACTCTTTATATGTACAGTCAATCATTAAAATATTTGGTAAAAATCAAAATTTTAAGATTCAGATGTCGATTTCATTAAAAGGTTGTATATTATAATAAGTATGGTACTAAAACATTGCTTCCGACTCTTTTCATATATAGTATTTCAAAGATGATAATAGTAGTGATATTAATTTTGGTTATAACGATTATGTTGATGGTGATAATAACGTTGATACCAACAATGAAGCTAAAATAATAAGATATAAAGTTACCTAGCAACTTCTGTAATAAATGGAACAAATTCTTTAGTAAGCTGGGTTGCATATGTAACAGATGGTTGATTGTCAGGGAATGATCCTTCGATAACATTATAAAGAACCAGGAACGGACTTTCCTTGCCATATTCAGGGGTCCCTCTCAGATCTTCCTCCGTAAATCTAAATTGTTTTGGCAAACCATAATTCAGTCTACAGTAACTCTCGTTTGATGGTATTGGGTGAACATACTTGACGTAAGCTGGATACATAAAGAAATACAAAATATATTAATATCAACTATAAAAATTTACACCTTATTTTAAAGTTAGTTAATTTCAAAAGAAAATACTTCTTCTGGGTGATCTAAAGTTAAAATACTTAGATTTTTTACAGAGGCGAACTGGTTACTCAACTAAGAATACACGTATTTCTCATGTCACGTTAACTTTCACGTCTCTTCTTCATATTCTTCTTTATAGAAGAATCTTGACACAGGAAAACACATTCCATTTGCGGCCTTTTCGAACTACTTCTCCCAAGCATTCTCTATTTTTGACTTTTTTGGTTGCATGTTGGAGAAATTAACCAGTTAGGTCTTTAATTTGGCCTGCTCATCTTTTTGAAAGTCTACCGCTTGGTCGAAAACCCTGCATCTACCTTTGTAATATTGCCATCCCAGCGTGTAATTTGAGATAGTCTTGTGAGTATATTAATTTCTTGAATAATGAAGAAACTGACAAGGCATCTACCTGAAGGGATGGACGGGGCTCGTCACAATGGAATCTCTCAAAATACAATATAGAAGCAATGTTTCCGGTTAATAGACAGTCAAAGATTAAAAGGCGCTTTAAAGATTAAAAGGCTTTGTCAGATTAAAAGAATATTACAGATTTTGTAATGGTGAACACTAGTTCAAAGTTAATGTAATGCTTTCCTCTCTTGGATACTGTAATTGGTCAAATTACTGAACGTTTTTCATCTTTTCAAAATTTAATAAGATGACATTGTGTCAAGGGCTGAAAGATTGAAAACTAAATATAAAGCTGATATTTGTCCCACTCTACGTTTAGAACTGGTTTGACTTCAGATGAACCTATAATCTGAAATAGCACAGTTAAGTTCAGCTTATGATCTTTTCAATCTTCTAGATACAAAGCTGGTCACAATAACATTTAATTACCCAGAAGTTTTAACTGCTTTGGTTTTATTTTTAACCTTACCCGTAAGGGCAGTGTCAGCAGAAAGGTCTTTTTCGATTTAGAAGAGAGTGAAAAGTTTTTTAAGAAGTTTGATGAGTCAAAACAGATTAAGGGCCAGTTCTAGAATGCAAGAATATATGGGGCTATACCTATAGCTTATCTTGACCAATTTTTTGAAATTAAACTCTTTGATTACTGCATCCAGTATTAATATAAACAATGTTGATGATGGTCATCTCCTTGTCTCACTCCTATATTGCTCTCAAAATCCTCTACTTCTCCTTCAGCTGTTCTAAGTACTGCTTGTGAATGTTTCATTGTCATTTCTGTTAGTCTTATTAGCTTATTCGTATTTTCATATCCGTCATAGATTTCATTACTTGTCCCCTTTTCAAACTATCGAAAGCTTGTTTGAAATCAATATACACAATTTGTAATTCCATTCCATATTCCTGAGATTTTGCGATTATTTGCTTTACTATATGTACCGCGCCAATAGTAGATCTGCCTCTCCTAAAACCATATTGACAGTCTCCAATTTTTTGTTCTGTATACCTCATCAATCGGTTATTTATTATCATGGTCAATATCTTATATACAACAGTAAGTAAGATAATTCCCCTGTAATTTGCACAATCTTTTGGATCTCTCTTCTTATAAATTGGCATTTATATCCCTTTTTTTCACTCATTAGGCACTTTTTCTTTCTTCCAGATATGTATTATCAGCTTCAATATCCTTCTTCCTAAGGCTTCTCCCCCAAATCTTATCATCTCATTGGCAATATTATCTAATCTACCTGCTTTATTTAATTTAAGTTTAGTTATTACATCATTAAATTCTTCTTCTGTGGGTATATCCAGTTCTTCTTCTTCGATATTGCCTTCCATGTTTCCATCCTTTCCGTCGCCGTTCTGTTATCTGTTAATATTTTCTTAAAATGATTCGCCCATTCGGTGCAGCTTAAGTTTGTTGTGTTCCCTTTCGCATTTTGTCTTTTGATATATCTGTATAATTTTATGTTATTCTTATTATCTTTTTCTATTATCTCCATCATTGTCTCTATACATCTAGTTTTCTTAGTTTTTGCTAGTTTAATGCTGTTTTTTCTAATTTCCTGTTGTCTACATGTCCTGTAGTCTACATCACTCCCTGTTCTTAACCACTTCAATCTAGCAGCCCTCTTCCTCTGCATTCTTCGTCAAACCATTCCTTCCTTCCTTCTATGGATTTTCTTCCTATTATCTTATCTGCGGTGTACTCAATACATCTTTTTATATTTATCCATTCTACTTCTATGTTTTCGTCTTCTGGACTGTCTGCTAGTTGTTTTCTGGCTTCTTCTTCGTATAGTGACTCCTATAGTTCTCCTTCTGTTTGTTTGTAAATTCATTCCACCTACCATTCCTAACTTAAGCTTCGCGGCTACTAGAATGTTACTAGAATACCCACGTCTGCTTATACTATAGCTTATACCAGGTATATTCCTGCATTGTAGAACCGGCCCTTAGTGACTTTGACATGGTTGCAATTATCCAAGAAATTGCATGATTAGATAAGAGAAAAGTGATTGAACGTTTCTTGTTAATGAAAAAGAGAAGAGGATTTTTCAATATTTTTTTTTATAAAACGCAACAATTTATTCGTTTAAGGGAAAAAAACATTAAATTATGAATATGTTTTTGTCAGTGGTAAAGAACATCTAATAAACACTATCGGATTCAAAATAAAATAAATGTAAAGATAATTGCGGTTCAATATTCCAACAATATTTTGATAAAAATCACAGGGTTTTCTTATAAATACGAACGCGAAAAGGTAACGTGGGGTTTACAATCGCACACCTGTGTAAAAAATTAAGTTCCTGTCATTAATGTTCAACACAATTGAACAGCTGGATTTGAGAAATGAAATTTCCAGAGTCAGCAAATCTATAAAAAAATTATACCCGACGAGTATAAGGCACAGCTTATTTTTAAAAAATTTGTCTTTACCAGTTTATGTAATGTCTGAATGATTGTGGCGTGTTCATATATTTTTTTTCCTTTATTTGGGTTTTTTCGCCACTGTCTAAAACTCAAAAAATATCAAAAATACCTGTTCTTATTTAAAGAAAGAATCACTGGGTAAAAACAAAAAACCAAACGGAGACAAATTTCTCAGTGATTTTTTTTTTACCTTAACGCTCGGGAGGGTACTCTCCCCTATTTTCAAAACTAAACTAAAAAATAAATTATATTAATTTGTAATATATAAAGTAACGAGTGAAAGTAAATATATTTTTTTGTATATGTCAACGATACTTACATTGACAACAATAGATTTTCATGACAGTGACATACTACCGAAAAATATATATAGGTAATGTTTACTGTGTCATTGTTTATTGTACTGATTGTGTATTCAAATATTTAAATGTGTTTAATTGTATTTTTAGAATCGGGAACCATATTGAATTTAAATCTACCGAAGGCATAGCAATACAGTTATTTTTATTTAAATTAATTATAGCGGTTTCTTTTAATCTTCTGTATTTTGTTACCGATTCTTTTAATACCGTTTTGGAATTATTCCAATTGATTTTATGACCCGATTCCCATGCGTGTTGACAAATTCTAGATTTATTAAAATCGCCCTTTCTAAGAAGGTTTTTATGCTCTTTTAATCTAACATCTAACGGTCTAGATGTCTCACGTATATAGAATTTGCAACATTCGCAGGGAATTTTATAAACCACATTTTTGGTATTTTGTTGTATATTGTTTGGTTTAGTCTTTGTTAATAGAGATCTAAGAGTATTTTTTGTTTTAAATGTCGTTCTTATGTTGTATTTAATTCCTACTCTTTTAATTGTGTCAGAAATACCGCGGATATAAGGGATTGTGAGGTTGATTGTTTGAGAGTTGTTATTATTGTTATTAATAACTTGTCTGTTTTGTCTAGTATCAAAATTTTTAAGCGATTTATCTATAAAATTTTTTGGGTAATTGTTTTTTATTAAAATGTCTTTTATGTGATTTGTTTCTTTTTGTAGTGTATCACTGTCGGTACAAACAAGTTTTGCTCTGTCATATAAACTTTTAATTACTCCTATTTTGACCGATTTTGAGTGATTTGAAAAGAAATTGAGATACCTATCTGTGTTTGTCGGTTTTCTGTAAACTGTAGTTTTTAATTTGTTGTTTTGTTTTATTATTAAAGTATCGAGGAATGGCAATTTATTCTCCCTCTCCATCTCTAAAGTAAACTTAATTGTAGGCTCTCGAGAATTTATATCTTGTAAAAAAATATTTAGATCGTTAATGCTATGTTGCCATATAGTACAGTTATTCTGGACACTACAGAATATAATAACAAAATTAAAACTTTAATTGATGAGGGAAATTACACTAAAATACCTACAGATCCAACATTAAAATTAGAGAGATAAATTTAGAATACATTATATAAACACAAACGTGAATTTTCAGATCTAGAAAGATCACAACTTACACCACATTATAGTAAACCACCTCATTTCTATGGTCTACCAAAAATACACAAAACTAATATACCACTTCGCCCTATAGTTAGTAGTATAGATTCCCCATGTTATAAACTAGCAAAATTTTTATTAAACATTTTAAATCCACTTTAGGGTAGAACAAATTCATATATTAAAAATACTTCAGATTTTTTAGATAAAATTTCGAACATTAACATTACAAACCAAAATTTAATGGTTAGTTTTGACGTGGTGAGTTTATTTACTAATGTACCAGTTGATAAATGACTATTAATAGTTAGAAATAGATTAGAACATGATACAACATTAAAAGACCGCACTAAACTAAACATAAATACAATTTTGGAATTATTAACTCTGTGCTTAAAAACCACATATTTTCAATTAGAAAATGATTATTATCAACAAAATTTCGGAATGGCAATGGGTTCTTCTCTTTCTCCTTTGATGAGTAATATCTTTATGGAGGAACTCGAGAATGACATATTAAATAAATCTCTTAAAAAGCCATTAATATGGCTTAGGTACGTTGATGATATTTTTGCTATATGGCAACATAGCATTAACGATCTAAATATTTTTTTACAAGAGATAAATTCTCGAGAGCCTACAATTAAGTTTACTTTAGAGATGGAGAGGGAGAATTAATTGCCATTCCTCGATACTTTAATAATAAAACAAAACAACAAATTAAAAACTACAGTTTACAGAAAACCGACAAACACAGATAGATATCTCAATTTCTTTTCAAATCACTCAAAATCGGTCAAAATAGGAGTAATTAAAAGTTTATATGACAGAGCAAAACTTGTTTGTACCGACAGTGATACACTACAAAAAGAAACAAATCACATAAAAGACATTTTAATAAAAAACAATTACCCAAAAAATTTTATAGATAAATCGCTTAAAAATTTTGATACTAGACAAAACAGACAAGTTATTAATAACAATAATAATAACTCTCAAACAATCAACCTCCCAATCCCTTATATCCGCGGTATTTCTGACACAATTAAAAGAGTAGGAAATAAATACAACATAAGAACGACATTTAAAACAAAAAATACTCTTAGATCTCTATTAACAAAGACTAAACCAAACAATATACAACAAAATACCAAAAATGTGGTTTATAAAATTCCCTGCGAATGTGGCAAATTCTATATAGGTGAGACATCTAGACCGTTAGATGTTAGATTAAAAGAGCATAAAAACCTTCTTAGAAAGGGCGATTTTAATAAATCTAGAATTTGTCAACACACGTAGGAATCGGGTCATAAAATCAATTGGAATAAATCCAAAACGGTATTAAAAGAATCGGTAACAAAATACAGAAGATTAAAAGAAACCGCTATAATTAATTTAAATAAAAATAACTGTATTGCTATGCCTTCGGTAGATTTAAATTCAATATGGTTCCCGATTCTAAAGAATACAATTAAAAACATTTAAATATTTGAATACACAATCAGTACAATAAACAATCACACAGTAAACATTACCTATATATATTTTTTGGTAGTATGTCACTGTCATGAAAATCCATTGTTGTCAATGTAAGTATCGTTGACATACAAAAAATATATTTACTTTCACTCGTTACTTTATATATTACAAATTAATATAATTTATTTTTTAGTTCAGTTTTGAAAACGGGGGGAGATTACCCTCCGAAACGTTAACGTTAAAAGTTTGTACATTTTTTATAACATTTTTATATCTTTAAAAATATTGTTCGTTAGGCAAATTTATTACAAAAAAGAATCACTGAGAAATTTGTCTCCGTTTGGTTTTTGTTTTTACCCAGTGATTCTTTCTTTAAATAAGAACAGGTATTTTTGATATTTTTTGAGGCAGTGGCGAAAAACCCAAATAAAGAAGAAAAAATTTACCAGTTTATGCCTTATTTTTTTTGTATATATATATATATATATATATATATATATATATATATATATATATATATATATATATATATATATATATATATATATATATTGATATAAATTTATTGTTGAGAATTCAAATTTTATTTATTTCTCTTCAAGCTTTGTCAAACCAATAGTATCATACATATTTATTGAAAAAATAATTAATTGAATACCCTTGAAAACTTTAGTCTTTTGCGTCCGTTTCTTTCTGAGCTTCTGTTTAGCTTTGTTAATTCTAACTATATATATATATATATATATATATATATATATATATATATATATATATATATATATATATATATATATATATATATTGATATAAATTTATTGTTGAGAATTCAAATTTTATTTATTTCTCTTCAAGCTTTGTCAAACCAATAGTATCATACATATTTATTGAAAAAATAATTAATTAAATACCCTTGAAAACTTTAGTCTTTTTTTGTATGGGGGTTAACTCAACCTTTATAGATCCCACCCTACTTGTGATTAAATATTTGTGGATAGTGAATAAAAGTCAAAAATGATATATTGCTTACCTCCGGGATCTTTCTCATTGTGTTCGTAAGCAAAATCTCCAGGATATCTGGATAAATTGAAATTCTGGGACGTATTCAACAGAAGAAAAAACATCAAGGCCAGGAAAGCAGTGAAAACCAATTGGAGACGTTTTTGTCTAAAGTAAAACTGATTGACGATCATAACTGTGTATGGTACCGTTTTGTATGGGCATAGTCATTCTTTAATTATCATAATCTGAAACGAAATAAGTGATTGATAAATGGTAAAGTATGCTCATTAAAAAAGCTATAGTTTATTAACACTCTGAAATAATATTTATATTAATTTCTCTAATAAAACTAAAAGACAGAAAAGAAAAACTAAACTTAGAGTCTAATATTTTAAAAAAAAAAAAGGAAAGCTTACACATTTTTGTAGTTTAATGTCAAATTTGAAATTACTACCATAACACTTATTAAATAATTCACGTAGGGAAGTACATGACTAATTATTTTACGATATTAAATGTTCAAAACGTCTACCATTCCATTTCTCGTAAAAGAAGCTTCGTCGGTTGATAAAATATTATTGATTAATAAGTCATTATCGTTTAATGTCAAAGTTGAACTAAGATAATATGAGAGAAGAAACCAATGGAATAGTACAAAGCACTGATCGCCCAACTACATAAATAAGTGGATGAGCTAATGTGTGAGAATGCAAGAGGTACTCTGGGATACTTGTTATGAAGTTCTAGTCTAACTACTGACGAAATGGTTAAACGCCTATGCTGAAGCAGTAATCGAACAAGACCAGGCTGAGTTTAAATGTAACAGATCAGTACCAAACCAAATTGTTGCCGTAAAGGAAAAGCAAACTACCAGCTATGAATACAAAGTACACCTGAATGTAGTGTTTATTGATCTTGAATAGGCATACGACAGGATAAAAAGAAGTGAATTATACAAGGTTTAGAATTAGATTAACCCATCTCCTGATGATGATAAAATGATTAGCAAAACGTACACCGAGAACTTAAAAAAGTTATTTTGTATTTAGTGATAAATCTCTTTGAGTTTAATATTTTGCATAGTTCAAAATTTAATAAAAAATTAAAAGAAACAGTAGGAAAAGAGATCAAACTTACTTGCAAGATGATTTGAAAACTAAATGAACCGTATTTTAAATTATTTTCTATATAAATTAAAAATTTCTAAGAGAATTATAAAAATCTAGACAATTTATAACTGAGCGTTATGAAGATAGAACAAATTTTAAGGA
The DNA here is from genome assembly GCA_031761425.1 of Cosmopolites sordidus. Classification (NCBI taxonomy): domain Eukaryota; kingdom Metazoa; phylum Arthropoda; class Insecta; order Coleoptera; family Curculionidae; genus Cosmopolites; species Cosmopolites sordidus. Next base: position 640,988 of record JARFXV010001239.1, on the reverse strand, counting down.
GTGTATAGCTTAAATATCACATGCTTCTATATAATACAATAATCATTATTCGCCTATAAAACTATATTTACAGTAATCTTACTTTAAGATATCAAACAATATATCAAAGATAATAATATATCTTTAATAAAAACATTTCGGATCATAAAAAGTAATCCAACCGAGTTTTTTAACAGAAGTGATCAGATTTTACTACTCTAAAAAAAAGTTTTAATTTTTAATTTAAGGTAGTTGAATAAGATAATAATTGTTTAATTTATACTATATGAAATAACTTTATTTTTCTCGTCAGTTGGAACTAAATCAACAATCGAAATTAGGGGTCAAAATTTTAAAAAGATTCATTACACAACCCTACAAAAAAACAAAAAATGTTGTTGGCCTTGTTATCTCTGTGAATTTTTGGACTTGACCCGTGACCTTAGTTTTCCTTGCGTCCCCGCCCCGTGTAATAGACCTAAGTATTTCGTTTTTTGACAAAGTTGATGGACGCAAAACGTGCATTTTGGTAAGTTACTAACGCATTATACTTGAAATTTAATCAATATTTTATTGATTTATTATTATTATTATTATTCACGTATGGGCCCTGATGGACCACGCGAAGTACAGTTAGAGGCGTTTGTTGCTGTTAACTTCCTTTACGCCCATATTGATTTCATTCTTTCACTATAAGCTTTTTTCCTTTCGTCAGACTAAGTTGTTCCGGACTTCCCACACTTTTCTCTCTGGCTAACCTTCCAAATGTCAACCTTGTATCTGAAACAGTTTCTATCCTGAATTTCATCTTGTGTAATATTTGCTGATCTTAGGGGCTCCTTAATTGCAGCAATCCAGTTAATTGTTTCTTTTTTTAGCTCTACTATTTTTAGTGTCCGAAAAACTTAAGTCTTATTTTTCTCATATCGCTATGTATATCTGAGTATTGTTTGATTTATTGGTTTTCTCAAACTCGATATGTTGTGCTATTTATTTGTTTGGAGGCCTAAGATTTTTCATATGATTTTTCTTTCTTTCTTTTCAATCTCCTCGATGTCTTTCTTTCTATTTAAAATGAGCGTTTCTGCCCCATATAGACATTCTGGTTTAATAACTGTGTTGTAATGTCTCAGTTTTATGTTTTTAGATATGAATTTTTGTTGTAAATGTTGTTGTAAATATTGTGTAAGTCTTAATGCAGTTTCCATTTTTTGAAATCTACCTTTATTGGCCGCTTTTTCCAACCTGTTTTCCATGGTTATTTCACCCAAATATTTAAATTGAGAGACTGGTCTGATGTTACCATATTTTGTTTTTAAAAATGGTATTCTTAGTCTATTGCAGGTCATGTATTGTGTCTTTTGAAAGGAAATTTGGATGTAGTAGGCATTTGGATTCTGTAGGCATTTTCATCACCCCTTGAACTTGAAGACCTTCTGAAAATACCTTAAATCACCTGAAAATATGTGCCCTTAAAAAAGCACTGTTTCCATAGGCCCGTTTTGGTTTTGTAAGTGTTTCCGTCGCACTAAGCTCAAGACTAAAACAAAACCTGATGGCGCACCGTTGCTCGAAATTGTCACTAATTTTCAGAACCTCTCAGAAGCACTAGAAAAATTCTATTCACTCAAAACAATTGCTACGGACCACCAAGTGACTCTAGGTTCTAGTTAAAACTCGAACTGAAGACGCATCCGATATTGGTCTGCTATCCCTCCACAAAGGAAATAAGTATCAGTCCCATTATTTTGTTCCGACGCCTCATACAAAGACTCAGATTGGATTGATTCAATATATCGATCCGATTGAAGGCTAAGGTGGAAGGAGGTCAAGGCTCACTAACAGGCTGTAGCACGACAGGAAGAAGAAGGTACGGTTTTCGTATAAATCGACTATACTTAGCTTTAGAATTTGATTGAATATCCCGATACTACCATCATTGTTACTGTTGAAATAGTATTTTGTATGCAGCGACAGTCCCTTACCGAACGAAGATGAATTTTTACAATTTACATTGAAAATAAAAGCATTATTTTATACACTAATACGCTAATTGGTAGGCAAATTTTTGAGGACTGAGCCTCTGGGTGAGGCTAAGAGACAAGGCAACTACAAACAGCTATAACAGTTATAACAGTTATAACAGTTTTCAAACTAGTACAAAAGGAGGCAGGAAAAGTAAATTTCGAAGTACATAACGGGTCTTTCAAATTGAGCGGTTGTTTTTAATTCTTGGATAAAATACAGATGGCGTTGTGAATTTGCCCAGGTCTAGTCTTATTTCAGAAGTGTAATGTATGGTATTTGTAAAAATGGAGTTACACAATATAACAACGCGTTAAAAATGCTGAATTATTTTATGAAAGTGGGCGTTCAGTGATATTTTCGAGCATTATTAACCGAAGTATTCCAAAATTTCAATAAATTAATTCGGTGGAAGATAAAAGGAGAGCAATATATAGCCGTAGTGGTTGTTCATAACAGCATATTGATTTGGTACGTGAAAGTGCTGCTGAAAACCTAGAAATTTCCATTAGTCTAAAGGATTTAGCTGTAAAGGCATATAAGGTTCAAATAACATAGAAACTAAAGCCACTGGATCATTAAAAATGTCATACATTTGTCAATTGGATCAAAGAACAAACAGATGATTTTTCAAAAATTCATCTTTTCAAATGAAACACATTTTCAAATTGGTGGCGATGTTAATAAACAAAATTGCCACATTTGGGGTAAGGAAAATCTACGAGTGATTTATGAGAAATCTTTACATCCTAAACGAGTCACTGTTTGGTGTGCATTATGGTGTAACTGGGCCGTATTTCTTTCATAATGTTGCTGGTGAAGCTTTAACTGTGAATGGTGTACGATATCGTGAGATGATAACTAGATTTTTGTGGACTGAATAGAATAATAGGATACGTAGTTCCAACAGGATGGCGCTACATCTCACTCTGCTAATGAAACAATTGATTTATTGAGAGAAGAATTTCCAGAGCGAGTTATTGCAAGAAACGGTAATGTTAATTGGCCTCCAAGATCATATGATTTGACATAGTTGGACTATTTTCTTTGGGGTTATGTGAAAAGCCAAGTCTATGAGAACAATCCACAATCGATTCCTGAACTAAAGGATGAAATTATTCGAGTCATTGGTGAGATTGGGCAACGGTTATGCCAAAATGTCATCCAAAATTTTGACAAACAAGTGGACTTCTGCTGCAAGAGCTGCATATGCCAGATATTGTCTTTCATGTTTAAATGCCATACACTATACTTCAATTATTAATAAAAAGTTTTTTGAAATTAACGCAAATTCTGTGTTTTTTTATTCAAGAATCAAAAAACCGGAATAAAAAAAAATTGGAAAGTTATTAAATCACAAATCGAATTTAGATCGAAATCTAAATAATGAGTAAGTCCAAAAATTCAGAATTCGATTTTTTTTCTAACCACGAAAACTTCTAACGAACGACTATCGGGAGAAACCCGGTATAAGAAGGTATTCCAATTAATGTCTGAATGATTGTGGCGTGTCCATATATTTTTTCTCCTTTATTTGATTTATTTATTATTTTTTATTATTATTTATATTTTTATTTATTATTTATTTATTTATTTATTATCTCATGGACATTCCCGATATTAATATGGTGGATCTGAGACCAGAGTTTGAAGATAAGATTGCCGATATACAACGAGCCGAGGAGAATCCTAAAAATCCTTGGGGAGTCGGTGAAGTTAGGTACATTGTTACAGGGATAGAAACTGGGGACACAAAACTTATTTTCACCGCCGCTAGCAACGATGAAGATGTGACCAGTCCACCGATGAATCTTCAAGTGTTCCAACCCTTGAAAGTCCACCCCCGCAACGGAACTATCTTGATTTGGTCCACGATTCAGTTAGTCATAAAAGGCGGTCCCCAACCAGATACAGAGATCATTTTTAAGGTCACCGATAACAACACAGTAAGGGTTTCTGATAGGGGACTGATAACAGGCTTATCAGCTGGAAAAACTAAAATATCCGTTCAGGCAGTTGGAGTTCATCCTACTACGGGTCAAAGTTTGTTCTACTCTGAGGATTCCGTTGAGGTAACGTAGTGGCACTACAAGGAGTGAAGATTTTGGCTCCATTAACACGGTTTAGAGTGGAAGCTTCGGTTCCGTTTTGGTGCTTTGGCAGTCCGGACATATCTCCAGTCATTTTAGGCACAGTGAATGACCCCCCCATGTTGTTCAGATGGACGGTTGACGATAAACTCCTCGCAGATTTAACAGGTGTCTTCTATCCACTAGGAATCAACATTGGAAGAATTGACAGAGTAGTTTTGAAACTCACGGGTCTACAGGCTGGTGAAACGAGGGTTTTCGTGAATGTCACTGCGCCAGGAATAGTAGCAAGTCGTGCCAATCTCCAATACGTTGTATTTTCGGCGTTTGTTGATATTGAAATCGTCGAGCAGTTCACCCTCACCAATCCAAAACACATTCAGGAAGCTCCTCTCTTAATGGCGCCTTTCTCACAAATACAGTTGACTACCATTTTGGATTCAATCACTGATATTCAGTACAGTCTTCCTGGTCACCAGTTACCTTCAACAGAACTTTTAGCAGAAGAATCAGTGTATAGTCCAGCAGATGATGTGGTCAACTTGAGCCCCACTGGTCTCCTTAACTCTTTTGGTGTACGTGGAACGGCCATGATCACTATTACGTCGACTGATTCGAATGGACTTAAACAGAAGATTCATCTTGTAGTTGAGGTTAAGCCAATCCATTATATGGGTTTGAATGTGCTGGCTCGCTGGAGAATCAGTTTTAACAATCCAATTACGTTTGTACCTCTTGGTACAGAATTCATGTTGATACCAGTGTTCCATGACAATATAGGAAACAAGTTGGACGCTGGGCCAACTGAACTAAAAGTCAGAACCAGCAGGTGCGATTTACTGAAAGTTACTACATTCCCAGAAAATGGTACGTTATTGGTTAGTCATGAAAATCCATTGTTGTCAATGTAAGTATCGTTGACATACAAAAAATATATTTACTTTCACTCGTTACGTTATATATTACAAATTAATATAATTTATTTTTTAGTTTTGAAAACGGGGGGAGATTACCCTACGAAGCGTTAACGTTAAAAGTTTGTACATTTTTTATAACATTTTTATATCTTTAAAAATTTTGTTCGTTAGGCAAATTTATTACAAAAAAGAATCACTGAGAAATTTGTCTCCGTTTGGTTTTTTGTTTTTACCCAGTGATTCTTTCTTTAAATAAGAACAGGTATTTTTGATATTTTTTGAGTTTTAGACAGTGGCGAAAAACCCAAATAAAGGAGAAAAAAAAAGGTATTCCAGTCCTGCAAGGGACGGTGGGAAATGTGTCAAACGGTGGCGCCATCAATTTAAACTTTTTATAGCGTGCCAACTTACAGTTTGGGATTCAAATCCTCACCATTGTTATAATTTTTATTTAATAGTAGTATTAAAATTATTCTGTTATTAATTTCTGATAATTATTAAGTTGCAAGTTATTTTTTCAGCCTCTAGTGTAAATCGAAAAACTATGATAAGACTTGTCATTTTAAGCAAATATTTGCATACAAAAATATAAAGCTAAGGATGAGCATTAAGGATGAACACAAATCATAAATGCCAAGCATTATATACAAAATTGCTTGCATCAGTTATCGCTTGCCAAGTGTGGCAATTAATAATTTTTAATTTTTTTTAAGAAAACACGTTTAATTCGAGAGAACGGTATAAACTGATTTATTCAAATTATGCGCCACAGCTAGCTGCACATTTTTCCATCTCTCTGACAATTTGTGGTTGGCCTCCCAGAAAAACCATACATCTTTTGAGGTAGTCTAGTTATCAAGCCATATTTGAACATTTCCACAATTGTTGAAGTGTCTCATGGAAAATACGTAAGACATCGACGAAAACAAGTGGTAGTCGGAAGGGGCCAAGTCTGTAGTAAGGTGGGTGGGCCAAGATTTCCCAGCCAAGTGCAGAAATGGTTTGGAAATTCTGGTCGCTTTTCGATCAATACTTTATTCAAATTGATTATTTGTTGACAGTAGCGAACGATAATAACTGTTTCACCGAGTTTCAAAAGCTCATGGTACCCAATACCCTTCTGATTCCACCAAATGCACAGCATTGCCTTCTTTCTAAAGCAATTCGATCTTGCGATCGATGTGGATGGCTGTCCTGGGCCAACCATTGATTTTCGAAATATATACCATTGATAGCGACGAGGCTCACTTTTGAATAAATGCCTATGTCAACAAGCAAAATTGTCGCATTTGGGGAGATAACAACCTACATACATAAGACCCATCAGTTTTAAATACATCCAGAAAAATCACTTTTTGGTTTATATCTTGGTCCGACGGGGTCACTGGCCCGTACTTCTTCCAAAATGAAGCTGCCGCCGCCAAAACTGTCACCTACGAGAGGTACAGGTCGATGATAACCCAATTTTTTGTAGTCTAAATTAGAAGATATGAATCTCAACGCCATACAGTTCCAACAAGAGGCTCAGGCTCCAACAAGACGGCGCTATGTGCCACACAGCGCATGCAACAATGGATCATCGGCACGACAAATTCGACGACATGATTATCTCGCATTTCAGCGACGTCAACTGACCACCGAAATCGTATGATTTAGCGCCATTAGGCTTTTTCTTGTCTATGCAAATAAGCAGCGGACGATTCATGTCTTAAAGGGCAACATAGCCAATGGCCATCAATGATATTGAGCCCGACTTATGCAGTCGAATCATCGAAAATTGGACTTCTCGAATACACACCGCCTATGGAAGCCGCGACGGGCATCTGGCCTATATCATATCCCATACATAATGTAATCCAATATTTCCAATTAAAAAAAAATACAGACAGTATGCTCTTGTTTTATGCACATTTAAAGTTCCAGCACCCTTAACGGAAAACCCTCTACAACTTTCATAATAAATTCTTCCTTAAAGGTTCTTATATTTTTTTAAATTTTAAATACAATAACTACTCTTACGCCACCGTGTATAAAAGAGTATAATATTTTACAAATTAGGTTAAAAATCACATGCTACGCAATACACAATATAATGCAATAATACAATAAATTATTGTAATATTAATGGAATGGTAATAAACATGTAAGATACAATACCCACTATAAACAAAACGTTAAAAACAAAAAATTGGTGCAATATAACTGACTCAAAATACCAATAACTAGAAAAAAACATATACAACGACCATATATCAATATAACATACAATAAATCAAAGATAATAGTTTATCTTAAGTTAAACCATACTTACTTTTACGTATATGTACAATAATCCAAACGATTTATTTAACCAAATAGAGAATATTTTTCAGTATAACAAATATTTTACATTGCAAAACAAAAGTCTTCATATTTATTTTAATATCATGTTATTTAATAAACATTTCGGTTGAGAAGAACATCTGTTAACAACAAACACAAAGCCGGAAAATCTGATTTTACTCTATCAGCTGGCGCCAACTAACGGTGGAAATTCTAAGTAGATATACCGTTTATGCGGGGGTTTTTGGCCGATCAATAAGTCGTGGAGTGTTGTGTAATTTCTTGGAGCCAAATATGTCACAAAATTTAAGTTGATTTATACCTTGAATTTAAATAATTATTATTTAATTAATATCAAGTATAATAAAAAAGTCATAGAATATAATAAAAAATATAATAGATTAAAAAGTATAATAAAAAATTCTGCTGAAGTAAAAAGAAGAATTATGATTGCTAATAGATGCTATTTTGGACTCAATCTACACCATCTACGTAACCATATCATGTTCTATAAGTCGATTAAAGATTAAATCATGTCCTGATGATGCTAACATGGCTAACGAAACGTGCGTCGAGAAGTTAAAAAAAATTGATTTGGTGTTTAGTGATAAATATCTTCAAGTTTAGTTAAGTCGAAAGTACAAATATACAGACCTCAGTTTTATTGGTTCTGATATATGAATCAGAACTTCTCTTGCAAACCGAAACATCTCTTACAAATGGAGAAAGGGAGCTATAGAAAGGAAGACCCATTTCAGGGCTTCCTCTCCATCATTCGGGGCGGTAAATGAAATTATTTACCACGTAACAAGGAATGTTATACGAACAAATAATGTTTACTCTCTTTTTCTCAGTTTCTCTGCTTGATAAACCTTCAATAAGAAACATCGACACAACGCCACTTAAAAGCAAAACAATAAATAATTTTCGTCAAATTAAATACAGCCGAATATCCGTTGCTTCGACAGAGCCTGCACATTCGATAGTCAGCGTTTAAACACTATATTTTTGTTTTAAAGAACACATTTTAACTTAACTTTTAACTTTTGTAAAAATTAAACAATTTAAAAAAAATCGTCGGGTATCAATTAAGTCATATAAAAAGAATTTTAAAATGATGAATAGATATAAATTTATATCGAATGTATGTTGAACAACACAAGATTTTTCATTTCTCCCATATTTAATTTGGGATAGCATTCATGGCATGAGCATGAACACAATATAGATATTAGTAATTTAAAATGTAAGTAATAATAGAGCTTTGGAAGCATATAAAAGCATTCAAATAGAAAAATATAAGAAAACCATGAACCGGGGCCTTATTATAAATGGCCTATTCCATGCGGTCAACTTGTTCAATTAGTAATGTATCGCCTAAGTTAACTACACAGTTATGTGTACACATAATGTTTACATACTTTATGTGTACATACTTTATGTGTACTTTATGTATAATGTTTACATACGTTATGTGTACACATAATGTTTACGTACTACACATAATGTTTACATGCTTCATTAAATATGGTTGTCATAGAAATAGAGCATAGTTTTAGATTTAGAATTATATCAGATAATCTCCTGATGATGCTAACATGTCTAGGGAAAGAGATGCGTGCGTCGAGATGTTTAAAAAATTGATTTGGTGTTCAGTGGTAAATCTTGTCGCGTTTATTGTTTTACACCGAAGATTCCAATAGAAAAATTGAGTTTAAACAATTCACTATGTCTTTGAACAGAAAACGAAGAAGTCAAAAAACTCCATGCATAAGCCATCCGACGAGAAATCGGCGAAAATATAGGTTGTTTGACTGTCGAGAGGAACTCCCCATTCTTGGCGAAAGAGCATATGTCAGTACCCTGATGAGTCTAACCACCAACACACGAAACATGTGCCCTTCAACTGGCAGGAATTTGACAGGCTCAACAAAGCGTTTTGTTCCCACTAGAGCTAGTTTGCCTAAAAAGAAAAGTCTTCCATCACTGCGTCCTGTCCGGTATAACATACGGAAGTGAAGCCTGTACACTCACATCGCAATCAATTCAAAAACTTCGGGTAGCGCAGAGAGGAATGGAAAGATGTATGCTTGGCATTACAAGACTAGACAGAAAGCCATGCACATGGATCAGGGAACAAACGAAAGTGTGTGACATCATTGAAAGAGTAAAGCAATTGAAGTGGAGACGAACAGGCCATATAGCGGGGTAATGGGATGACAGATGGATCAAAGCAATCTTGGATTGACCGCCTTCATTCTGCAGTGGATGGACACGTGTTGATGATAATGATGATGATGATGATGATGGTGATAATGATGATGATGATACATATATATATATATATATATTAGAATTACTAAGTTTTCGGGTAGAACCGCTTTTTAGATTTGTAAAATCTCGACGTTTTAGCTTCCACTTTGAAGCCGTTATCAAGAGAATCTAGGTGATTTACTCCAATCTACCTACTCCCTAGAGATCAGAGCCAGAAAAAAAGGGCGAACGTGAAGATTTTACCGAAACTAGAAAAAGAAAAAGCAGAAAGGTTGAGATTTTACAATTCTAAAACCTAGTAATTATAATATTACCGACCCCGGAAACCTATATATATATATATATATATATATATATATATATATATATATATATATATATATATATATATATATATATATATATATATATATATATATAAATTCAATAAGCCTTTGCACATAAATGTAAAAAATTATAATTTTATTATTATTATTCACGTATGAGCCCGTGTGGGCCACGCGAAGTACAATTAAAGGCGTTTGTTGTTGTTAGCCTTCCTTTGCGCCCATACTAATTTCATTCTTTCGCTATGAGCTTTTTTTCTTTCGTCAGACCAAGTTGTTCCAATCTTCCTACATTTTTCTCTCTGGCCAACCTTCCAAACGTCAACCTTGTGTCTGAAACAGTCTCTATCCTGAATTTCACTTTGTGTAATATTTGCTGATCTTAGGTCCTCTTTAATTGCAGCAATCCATTTAATTATTTCTACTTTAGCTCTACTCCTATTTTCATAAAATTCGACTATTTGTCTAGTTAGCCTATTTGGATTCATCCGTTTTATGTGTCCGTAAAACTTAAGTCTTCTTTTTCTCATATCGCTATGTATATCTGTGTATTGTTTGATTCTTGGTTTTCTCGAAGTCGGTATATTGTTGTATTTATTTGTTTGGGGCCTAGGATTTTTCTTATGATTTTTCTTTCCTTCTTTTCAATGTCCTCGATGTCTCTCTTTCTATTCAAAATGAGCGTTTCTGCCCCATATAGACATTCTGGCTTAATAACGGTCTTGTAATGTCTCAGTTTTGTGTTTTTAGATAGGCATTTTTTGTTGTAAATATTTTATGTAAGTCTCAATGCCGTTTCCATTTTTTGACATCTACCTTATTGGCCGCTTTTTCCAACCCATTTTTCATGATTATTTCACCCAAATATTTGAAATGAGAGACTCGTCTGATGTTACCATATTTTGTTTTTAGAAATGATGTTCTTAGTCTGTTATAAAATTATTATTAAAATTATGTCTAGTTATAAAATTATAATTTTATAATAATATTTAGTCTTTAAATACAAGAAACTGAAAATAAAGCTAAACTTACCTTCATTATTAATAAGTATGAGATAAGTTAACTCATCAGACTACACTACGCTGCTACGTTGACAAAACAAGAACAAATAAACTAAAAAAGCAATGGTGATATCTAGAGTAAATTTATTTTATGATTCCCCTTCATAAAGATATTTATATAATCTATATTACTTATAAACAAATATTGAATGTAATAAGTTTCCTTTTTGCCATCTACACATCCGTTATACGTGTAATTTGTTCTTGGTTTATATTTTATTATGATTGAAAATTGTGGGACATATGACAATTATTCAAAAAACAAGGAACATTTTTCCCGGGCTCCACATAACATTTGCTCATTTCTTTAGCCACCCTCCAAGCGTTAGCAAGCGTCTCCCGAGGCCGGTCTAGCCTTAAACCGTCGATAGTCGGGCTCGAGCGGAATGTTCGGAAAGTACTATGCAGCTCACGCCATCCCATGGTGAACGTTCGCAATAGTCTTCCTTTCTAGGAACCAGGTAAGCTTGTGGAGAATATATTAAAAACATTTGACCATTCCTTCAGCCCCTCGCCCCATCGCCAAGCGTCTTCCGTGACCGGTTTCCGGTCTTCCGGTGACCGAACTAAAGAAATGACTAATTAATACATTAAAAAATTTAATGTTTTTTGAATATTTTTAGTAGTTATAATAGTTAAAATAATGGTATTGATATTAATATGTATTTTTGTCCTTTAATTTTTTTTCAAAACCACTTTATCCTTCCAAAAATTTTCGGGCGATGCGGGTTATATTAAGAATAACCGGTCTCTGCATTATTGTAAACAGATTTTCTTCTGGTCCCAGAATTTGGATGTTATTTTTCAGGTTCTTTGGTGGCCAGAGGTGTATATTGGCACTTTTTTTAGCTGTCTTTTGAATGTTGTGGGTGTTTCGAACAGCTATGTCGATTAGAAATGTTGTTTTCTTCTTTTTGTCCAATAAAATAATGTCTGGCCTATTACAGTGCACAGTTTTATCGGTTATTACCGTTCGGTCGTAATATAACAGGAAATCGCCTGATCCTTGTATCGCCTCTGGGGTGTATTTATAATAAAGAACTCGCTCTGTTATAAGTCTATTACGACTTGCGAGCTCTTGGTGAACCATACTGGCCACTTGGTCATGACGGTGAAGGTAGTCCGTCTAGGAGAGTCTACTGCATGCACCCACTATATGTTGCATGGCTTCAGACTATTCGTGACATTTCCTACATTTGTCACTTAATGCTCGTGCATCCTTAACCACACATTTTTGGAAGTTCTTAGTGTGCACGGCTTAATCTTGAATTGCACACATAAAACCTTCAATCTCCGGTAACAGACCACCCCATGTCAACTAGGCGTTCGACGCACTCTTGTCGACTTCTAATAGTCAAGATCATGGGGGTGCCTACCTTGCAGTAATCGTTGTAGTTGTTTGGATGCTCTCATTTTGTCTATTCTGTTTTTTAAGATTCAAAGGGGTACAATTATCCTCAGCGAAACACACGCTGACATATAGGGGGTATTCGATCATTCTTTGGTGGAAATATGCGCTCAAGCTGGAATTTGTTTTTCGCGTCAGTTACGTTGTTATATTTCGTTGTATGTTATATTTCGTAGATTTATATTTATTATTCCTCTTTCTCCTTCAATTCGTGGTAATATAAGCCGTTTTTTACTACTGTGTGAGTGGTGTTTCCTATATTTTGTTAGTGTAGTTCTAATTATTCGTTATAGCCTTTCTATATTTGTGTTTGACCACGATATAATTCCAAATATTCATATGTATTATTATTATATGTATTATTAAGAACAGTCTGTCTAGTAGCAGAATGATGGGCTGATATGATTGGTCTATAAAAAAAAGGAGATCTCTTAAAATGTAAAAATAATCGAGAAATAACTCTAATAATAAACAAATCATCTACCAGATGACAATCAACTACCAGATTAGGAAACTAACTTTTCCAAATACTATACGAATTTAAAATTTCATTGAAACTCATCAATCTACTTAAAATATTAAACACTAATCCGACCTGTACTGATATTTGGGAGTGAAGCATGAGCCCTATACAAGAATGACCAAAATGCTCAAGGTATTTTGAAAAGAAAAGTCTTGAGAAAGATCTGTAGACCAATTTGCGAAAATAATAAATGGAGAAAAAGGTGTAGTCATGAACTTAACACGCTATACAAAGACCAGGACATCGCCTCAAACATAAAATGCACACGTCTGAGATGGGTAAGTTATTTCATAAGAATAAATAATACTAACCAAATCAAGAATACCTTTAATACAATAGCTATAGGCAGATGTAAAGAAGAGAGATGACTGGAAAGGAGATGACCGAGACAGGATAGTTGAAGAAACAAGCTTGTTGAGACCCACACAGGGTTGTAGAGCTATAGAAGAAGAAGAATACATCAAATATTCCACAATACCGTTGCTTGTATTAGTCATGTCATGTCAGATTATGCTGTATATAATACAAGAACGACTGAAATCTTGCTTGCACCCAGAAATCCCTTAGGGACAATCTGGCTTTGTTTTAATTAGAAGAACAAGACCAGCTCGTAAAGAAAATTCAGATGATTGAGAAATTCGAAGAATATCATGTACCAGCTATCTTTTACTTTCTAGATCACTCAAAAGCGTTTGATACCGTACATCGAAATCAGATTTGGATTTCATCGTCTGGCCTTTTCTGAGCAATCAATTAAATTATTACATAGTTACTTAAAGAAACGAAAGCTATATGTTGTTAATGATAAAGGCAAACCACGTAGTAAAGAGATTATTAATGGTGTACCACAAGGATCTGTACAGGAGCCGCTTCTATTTAGTATATTCACTTGCAGGATATCTGATAGGGTCAGTAACTGTTCTATACAACTATACCCTGATGATACCCTACTTTTGTACTGTTTTTACCCCAGTGATGTTGGTAAGGGTATGAAATCTGTTAATAATAATTTGGAAGGATGCAGTATAGGATACACGCTGATGATCCGTGTCCGGATCAAGGAAATATTACTCGTATACAGAGAGTGCAGTATATATATATATATATATATATATATATATATATATATATATATATATATATATATATATATATATATATATATATATATATTATGATGAAAATTATCGGCCCAAAACTAACAACAGAGGAAGGATACAGATTATATTCCAGGAAGACCACAGAGAGAATGTCTAACGTAGCGGCGGACATAAAAAAGAGAAGGTTGAAATTCTATGGACATATCAGTAGACTCCAACCGACAAGACTCACCAACAAAATTTTCACATACATACAAGGAGTCAAGTCAACAGTACCATGGATCGCACAAGTCAGAACTGTCACAAGATCGCACAAGTCATCTGGGAAGAGCACAAATGGATCCGACAGAGATTGACGACAGAAGCAAGTACAAAAACAAAATACATATGTGGAACGTCGCATGAGAGAGCGAAGTTTCAAGAAGATCGGTGGCAAGGTGGACGGAGGAGAGAAAGAGGATCCACGGAGAGAGGATGAGAGAGGTGTGGAAGATCAGAAAGAATACTCAAAAATGGAATGCTTTGCGTGATCCAACCGAGTCCATACACACCTAATAATATATATGTATATATATATATATATATATATATATATATATATATATATATATATATATATATATATATATATATATATATATTATTAGGTGTTAATTAGGTATATAATAGATATATGTAAAAAGTTCACTCCGATAACACACAAATAACTGGATAGGTATAGCAAAAAGTCGAAGAGTTCACACGGTCGTTCTGTTTCATAAAATAAAATAATTTGTAAGAAATACCCTCCATATCTCATTGACAGTTTAACTTACCGAAACCGATGTCCATAATTTGAATCTTAGGTTTGGGGGCCTCATATCGCCTCCTTCACATCGATTACAAATTTTTAAGAGATCGTTTACGTATAATATTTATAAACTTTATAACAATGTTGCGCGCAACTAAAGAAATTAATACAGCAAATAATACAGCATTAATACAGCAAATAAACTTATTATTATGTGTTATAATATCACTCTACATGAATAGTAGTATTTTATCTGAGTCTGGGATAAAATAGCCATCAATTTCTAAATAGGGAGCCTTCAAGGCTGCATCTGCGTCCTCTCTCCTGTACTATTTAATGTTTATAGGAGATGAATAATTTGGAAGGTGGCAGAACACTGGTTCAGTGCACCAAAATCAAAGTTGCCCTATGTCGATGACAGAAGAGTCAACAGAAGGAATTTCAACAAGTACTTGGGTAAAAATTGGTATTATTTGATTGTATTTTTTAAATGTTGTTAGGCATTTGAAATAAAAAAAAATAAGGAGCATTTTCGACATATCATATCTTTTTATTTCCGAAATGGCGAAAATATTTATTTCGCAAACGGAAAAGAAGATATATATATATATATATATATATATATATATATATATATATATATATATATATATATATATATATATATATACTGTGAACGGTGAGAAGCTGTTGACGATTCCACCTGCCGTAAGTGGTTCAGAAATGTAAAAGGTAAAGGTAAGGTGTTAGGGTTAGAGGTGCATCAGCAACTAGGCTATTTAGCAACTGGACCTACAGCTTAACGTGGGTTTCGAACCACGGTTATCAGCTTCCGACAAACCCAGGACAGCACCCCCCTTTCAGAAATGTTATGAAAATAATTTTTATATTAGCGATGCCCCACGCTACGTCACCGAATTTCTGATGGCCATTCTCAATTGAAGGGCAATGAAATCGATCCTTTTTTAAGGCCAATAGTTATATGTTAAAATGGATTGTGAATAATAATATTAAGCATAAGAAATCAAGGTGTTACCACGGAGATGCCCCTTAAACCAGCCCAAAAGCCAGTTTACATCCGAAGAAGGTTATGCAATGTACAACTAGTGAGACTGGAAGGGGATCGTTTGTTATGAGTTCTTATTGAAAAATCCGGCCATTCATGCGAAAAGTGACTGTTCAGTCACAAATAAGTGAATTAAAGCAATCAGTCGACCAGAATCGGCCTGAATTAACTAACAGAAGGGACATTGGCATCCATTGAGCAGATGCTACATCACACATAACTTTGGCCACCTGATACAAAGTTTCACAACTTGCCTCGAATATTTTGATCCAATCACCGTACTTTCCCGACCTTGCACTCTTTGACTACCTTATATTTATATCACTTCAGAACAACTTAGATAGTTAAAACTCTACTTACTTCGAAGATTTGAAAAATCACCTGGTTCAGATCTTTAACCAGAAACCTCAAAACTTCTACGAGCGCGGGATTATGCAACTACCAGAAAAATGCTAAAAGGTAATATACCATATTGATTAAATGTAATTTCCAGAAAATGTTTCTTCTATTTTTCTCAAAAAAAAACGGGACGAACTATCCTCTCAATAAAATGCCTCACATGATGTATACGAAATCATGATATTTTAACTTTTCACAAAACCGCAAGTAAAATCCTTAGCTTAGTAGTATATGAAAAATACATATCAACATGATAAAAACATTTTTTTTTAATTGTTGACTTTGGTACTTTTTTAGCAATCGCATAGAGACAGATAAATAAACAAGTAAAACGTTTATCAGTGTTTGTGTTCAAGATTTACTATTCAATTAATATAATTTCAAGTACATTCAAATATGTGTACTGAATATTGCACATTTTTGTTATATAGATTACACAATCTTATATAGGTTACTTTAGACCTTGATATTAATTTGTGTAGACCATTAACGTGTATGCAAGAGAAACATTGGGAATTTCTAAAAACGCAAATACAGGAAATAGCATACGACAAACAGGAGACGAGAAAATTTTACAAAAACATTAAGGCAGTGAAAAAGAGCGAAAGAAGGACAGATGTCGAAACGAAAAGATGTCGAAACTTCAACCAACATGGAGACCACACTAAAGCGATGAAAAACATATTTTGACATCCTGTTAAACGAAACCACCAGAGAAGATCATAATACGACAGACAGTTGCTATATTTGTATCCGGAATTGACAATGGTGTTGCTAGATGCCATCTGACCTATACATCGTAAAATTGAACATTGTTGACTGTATACATACTTACTTAGAGTGATTGTGTTGTTATTAAAGATTTTAAATCCACTTTCGGGTAGAATAAATTCATATATTAAAAATACCTATATAATAAAATTTCGAACATTAAAATTACAAACCAAAATTTAATCGTTAGTTTTAATTAGTTAGTTTAATAGTTAGTTTTGACGTGGTGAGTTTATTTACTAATGTACCAGTCACTTGTCACTTTTACTAGTCAATGTCACTTGTACCAGTCAATGTCACTTTTAATAATTAGAAAGAAACTAGAATATGACCCAACATTAAAAGACCGCACAAAAATTTTTATATACAAATCGTTTAAAACTTTTGATACCAGAAAAAACAGACAAGTTATTAATAACAATAATAATAACCCTCAAACAATTAATTTCAAAATTCCTTACATCCGCGGTATTTCTGACACAATTAAAAGAGTAGGAAATAAATACAACATAAGAACGATATTTAAAACAAAAAATACTCTTAGATCTCTGTTAACAAAGACTAAACCAAACAATATGCCAGAAAATAACAAAAATGTGGTTTTTATACTATTAAGTGTAACATTAAGTGACTATACCATTAAGTGTAACAAAATACAGAAGATTAAAAGAAAGCGCAATAATTAATTTAAATAAAAATAACTGTATTGATATATCTTCGGTAGATTTAAATTCAATATGGTTCCCCATTCTAAAGAAAACAATTAAAAACATTTAAGTATTTCAGTATACAATCACAATCACACAGTAAACCTCACCTATATATATATATATATATATATATATATATATATATATATATATATATATATATATATATATATATATATATATATATATATATATATTTTGTTGGTAGTATGTCACTTTCATTAAAAACTAATTGTCAATGTAAGTATCACAAAAAATATATTTACTTCCTATCTTTTCATAATTTATAGAAATTAATATAATTTATTTTTAGATTCGTTTTGAAAATGGGAGGAGAATACTTCCCGAAACGTTAACGTTAGAAGTTTGTATGTTTTTTATAACATTTTTATATTTTAAAAATTTTATTCGTTAGGCAAATTTATTACAAAAAAGAATCACTGAGAAATTTGTCTCCGTTTGGTTTTTTGTTTTTACCCAGTGATTCTTTATTTACATAAGAACAGATATTTTTGATATTTTTTGAGTTTTAGATCATGGCAAAAATATAGGACTAAAATATGTAGAAAGCATTATGGAGTCTACGAAATCTTGTACCTCACTAACGTTTTGTGGAAATGGAACTGGAGACATATTACCACCATATATGGTGTACAAGTCTGAACACTTGTGGTCTACATGGACAGAGGGTGGACCTGCGGGATGTAGGTATAACAGAACAAAAAGTTTGATATGGGAACGTTCGAAGATTGTTTTTTCTCAACCCTGCTTCATCGACTGAAAAAGCTGCCCGGAGTCAAGTTTGTGATAGGAGATGATTTAAACTTCCATATCAGTTTAAAAATAAAAATAATTAAAAATATATCATAAGTTTTAAAAGCGTGTGAGGAAAACAATATAAGGTTTGTGTGCCTTCCTCCAAACCTCCGATAAAAAGAGAGTGGCGTAAAATATTGACTTTGTGGAAAGAAAAAAACAAGTCAATGGCAAACTTGCCCAAGGATCAGTTTCCTAAACTCCTAGAATAGCTGGTTAATTATTTGTATGCACACAAGAAGAAAAAAATTATTTGTGGGTTCAAAAAAACAGGTACCATACGTCTTGACAGAACTAAAGTTCTGGAGCGCTTGCCTCAAAATAAAATTGATAGGAGGCGGTTTGCCAGTTGGCAAAAGTGTCTCTACAAAATTGTTTTGTGAATCGAGCGCAGATAACATGAAATTAGAAGAAATACCAACGTCTACACCTAAGCCAAAAAGCGCCCATAGAAATCGAATACCGGAAACTGAATCTAAACACGCCAGTTCTTACAGTCTCCATGAATGTAGTCGTTCTGATGTGGGCTCCAACTTTTATGAAAGTGAATCTGAAGATTTTGGAGAAGACGTTGGTACCAGTGGGCCTAGCAAAGAAGATCTACCGGAACCAGAATCTCTAAAAAGTAATTTAGAAGAAGGTGACATTGTCATAGTCAAATATGCAGGAAAGCACTATCCTGGTTTGATAACAAAACTCCCCAGTGGAGAAGAGTCGAGTCCTACAATAGACCGCACGACCAAGACCAAAAAGTCTTGGAAATGACCCGATAAAAACGATCTTCTTGTTTACTAATAGATTGACTGCCAAGCTAATGAAACGAGGACAGTTCAATGTTGTTGATATGGCTGATTATGAGTTAAAATGAAATGTTTAGCATTGGCAAAAGTGATAAGAACAAAGGACAAGTTTTGAGGCATTGTTTCTCATGTTTTTCACATCTAGAATTAGTTTATTGTGTTTCAAAATGATACTAAAAACATTTTTTGCTAATTTGCAGTGTCAATTTATTAGCAGATCCTTATGCAAGGAGTTACATTAGTCAAATATATTAAATCTATTCAATTTATATGAAATCAACTGAATGGGCGAAAGAAGCCCAAAGCAGGGGTTTCTAAAAAATCTTCTATAAAAAATCTTAAAAAATGGAAAACTTTTTTTAAAATAGTACAGTTTCTTTTTTTATACCATTTTAATTAGTTTAAACTCAATTTGGAGGTTGAAAATCCATATATTATATTTTTTAATAACGGAAATGTTAGTGAAAATATGAAAAAGTACCCAAAGTAACCCCAGTTGACTGTACAGGAAAAGTTACCAAATTAGTTTCTAAGCATTTATCCAAAACAAACAATATAAATATTGCTTTTAAAACAAACAATTTTCCAGGACGCCTTATTAAAAACAATAAAAGTCAAACAAATAAACTATATAAATCAGGAATTTGTTTAATTGAGTGCGGTTCGTATCCAAAAATCTTTGTTGGATAAACAGGAAGGATTTTCTACTAGGCTCAAGGATCATAAAAGAAGTTATACTAAACAACAAAATAAATCCCATTATGCTATCTAAACCCTTATTGGTTAGAAAATTATACTTTCAATATTAATTTTAATATGTTAATAATAATGTAAAATTAAATCTTTTAGATAGCCTAGAAATTAATAACAGAAAAAATTTAAATATTTTGCTAAATAACCAGGTAAACTTGAATGGTTGACCGTTGTTAAACTTGTATTACCCTCCTAGACGTTGAAAAATCGATTTCTCCACTCTTATCTTTTATGGTATTATTACGCCGATGGACAGTAATTATTTTTCTTACTGTTAGTTTAATATAGTTCATATTTAAAAAGACACTGTGTATCGAAACAATTGTTATACATAAATATAGTGGAAAGTTTATTTTTTATCTTTGTTTATATTTATTTAAAATGAATTTTAATCAAGTATCGGCTATCTCAGTGAAATAAATGAAATATTCCAAAGAACGATTCATTTAAACAATTCACGTATATACTATGACGATTTTATAATAACATTATTTAATATTATTAATAATAATAATAATATTTCTAATATAAAATAATATTTTATAATATTTTTAAAGTATTTTGACACAAAAAAACTAATGAAACTGAAACTAATGAAATTAAGCATACCTTTTATAATGTCAACTGTTAGATATATTGTAATGCAAGTTAACTCATAACACGTCTATCCACTGCACTCTTATGATAGTATAATGAAACTCTATAAAGATGATTATTAAATTAAATTTATTTTATCAGTTCTATAACGATAAAGATGTTTTTAAAAGAATCCAGTTTTAACAAAAATGTATTAGAAAAATTTAAATAGAAAATACATATAAACAAATATGTCATAATAACATACATATAAAGATAATATGCCAAATTCTGTTTTAATCCCTTAAACATGAATGATTACCAGCTCTTTTTTTCTTTGTCTTTTTATTTTATTATTATTTTTGAAAATAATTTTAAACAATTCTAGTGGTTGGACAATTACTATACGAGAATAGTGTGAAAAGTCAGATATTTTTCTGAGAGTTGGCGATGCGACCAGAAGGTGATTGCATTTCTGGAAAGTGGCTCCCTTTCTAGGAACGCTCCATGAATTTCAAGCCTATATAACTGGATTTGTTATAATATTTTTTGCAAACAGCTATATTAAATGTGTTTTCTTTCATACAAACATTTTGCGAAACTCGGTGTGATTGTTTAATCAACACACAATTTTTTAATCTTTTTGCTATTCGAAACTTTGAAATACTAATTTTTGTGTCACAATACTATCTTACAAACCGAAGGAAAGTTCAACAAGTATTATGGGGAGACTGCCCCTTTACATTTCATAATTCATAAGAGGTTTTCTGAGTTTCGATGTGCTCGATCCAACCAGTATGCAGCTCCACTCAACTAGCATAAGTGACTCAGGGCGCATCTTTGAGGATACTACTAAAGAAATGGTCAACAAGACCCATGATATCGTATTGGAAAATCGAGTGACCACTTCACAACAAAGTTTAGATATAATAAGTGACTGTCATGGAACTTGGATTCATCATTACACATCAGAAACGAAGGAACAGTCAAAACAACAGACCTTTTCAGGACCAGTTGAGCGCAAGCGCGTCCGCCGTGTTAATGGGGCGTTAATATGAAAGTTTCGGGCACTTTTTATAAATATGGTTCGATAACACGGATCATTACCCTTATTGTCAGTGCAACTAGATGAAAAATTAATTAATAGTGCTTTGTATCCCACAATAGAACCACATAATTGTATTCAATTACGATGTTTAAAATGCCATGGCCGTCTCCAACGTGGAAATAAAACAGAACTTGTTGAAAGGTTAGGATGGCAATTATATTCATATTAGTTTTATATATATTATATTTACAACATTATATTTATAACATTATATCTATATTTTTAACTGTATATTTATAACATTACATTTATTTCTATATTAAGTTTGGAGTATATTTTAAGTTGTATTTCTTTTAAAACTTTTATACTCTTTAGCAGCAATTTTGTAAAATAATTAGCTTGTGCCATGAGTTTATTTATATTTTTAGCCAAATAAGCCCTTGCTACTTTTACCTACAATATGGCTTCATCATTTATTATAGCGTAGGTTATAGCATAAGCTGTTACATTAACTAAACTTGAAGAGATTTACCACTAAACAACAAATCACTTTTTTAAACTAACCCTGCTAGCATCTCCTGATGATGCTAACATGGTTTTTAGCACGTTTCGCTAAACGTGCGTCGAGAAGTTAAAAAAAAAGTGATTTGGTGTTTAGTGGTAAATCTCTTCAAGTTTAGTGTTTCACACCAAAGGTTACACCAAGAATTAAAAGTACCTGATACATGATTTTTTTTACACAACTGATGGGGTCAGGATATTCTGTTGTTGGAACTCTTTCTTCTTCGAAATGAAGTGAACAAATATACGTTTATTTGTTAATATGATCAATCAGTGGGAATCGACCATCACCTCGTCCACATTTCTTAACTCACAAATCATATTTAGTAACACTTTGGACAAATTTATATGTTTTTGTTTCGTTGATTTAATAAGTTTTCGACGATATTCAACACAACGGTTTGGAAAACTAATAAAGTAATATATATGCTCCGAAAATGATTTTCTACACGTATCGTTGCGATATATCCCACCCATAACAACAACGGTTTTGTGCTGCTTTTTTTACTGATAACATTATATATTTGTATTAAAATGCTTGTATTAATATTTTACTTCAAGTATATAACCATTGCCGGTCGCGTTGGTACGGATCGCACTAAACCGCACCGCACTAAAGCGGTAGATGGTTCGATTCCAGCGCGCTCGGATGGTTGTCTTTCTTTCTTTCTTGTGTCTGTTTATTTCCTAAATGTTTGTGATTGTTTCTAGGCAAGAGTGTAAAATCCGACTACGAATTACCCCTCAGTCACGCCAGTTAAAGGATGGGTAAGGCCGGATGCCTTCTGAGAAGTGTTCTACAAGGAAATTGAATTGAATTTAATTGAAAAAATCACTGAGAAATTTGTCTCCGTTTGGTTTTTTGTTTTTACCCATTGATGCTTTCTTTAAATAAGAACAGGTATTTTTGATATTTTTTAAGTTTTAGATAGTGCCGAAAAACCCAAATAAAGGAAAAAAACATAACACTTTACTTTTTTTTATATAACCATTAAAAAGTAAAAATAGTAAAAATGTACTATTGATAGCGAATTAATAACAGTAAGTAACAGGCCTCGTATACAATGTAAAGAGATTACTCAAAATAGTAATTGTTGGAAAACCCTTCCCAAAAAATGTTCGTACGCAGAATAGCTTCCAAATCTGTTTACAAATAATAAAAATTAAATGATTCAAAGAACTTAATCATCTTAGTTAATATTCAAAAGATTTAAGACTATTATTCATACGTTTATTTATTGCTTAACAAGATATTAGTCAACACAAGGGTGTATTTGTTTATATTAATATAAGCATTATAAATAATAAAAATTATGAGATGTTCATTATTAATTTTAAAATAATATTTAAAGAAGATTTCCGATGACGACAATGGCAAAGGTGGATCATGTAAGTTGAAATTACAATAAATATTTTTTAATTGAACAATATTTGACTTAATTTAATATTTATTAATTTAATAATTTATAATTTTAATATTTCAATATTTTAATATTTGAGTCATGAACTCACATTAGTTGCTCTTTTAACGCTTGTAAAGAAAAATCTGTATTGGATTTGTAATGTTTATTTACATATTGCTCAGGCCAATAGTTGTTTTGTTGCCGGGGCATTTGGAGCTGATTTCATATGAATTTGATGCCCTGAATTGAAATATGGCATTATTTTTTGTCAAGGAACTCAAATTTCTAAGATATAGCATATTAGTGAAATATACGTTCCATTATTTTAAGTTAAATCCATGGATCAAAAAAAAAAACTAAACACGAAATTTTTGAGATTATATTATACAAATATTATTATACACAAAGATAAAGGAAAAAGTAATCAGATGCTTCTGTTCCGTGATATTCTTGAATGTATTTTGGAACAGTCCCTTCTTAAACTCCAGCAGTAATCAGCCATCATGTGCATATCCCATCTTCCTTGGTAGCGCTTCTCCATAGTTTTAATATCCTGGTGAAATCATTCACATTGTTTCTCACTAGTGTCTCCTAAATTTTGAGGAACACGGTATAAATAGCTGAGTAAATAGTGCACCTTAATACACATGTTACACCCAAGGAATACGGAACTGTTAAGCATCTTGTTTATCAGTTCAACATGGTTTTCAGCTTTGCGTTTACGCAAAAAATTTCGGACAACTGCAACAAATGAAGTCCAGGCTTTTCGCTCAGCCTCATTCATCGAATTTACGAAGGCGGGATCCGTAACGAGTTATCGTATTTGTCGGGCGTCAAATATTCCTGCTTTAATTCTTTCCCTACTCAAGGCATTTTTTTCCCTATATATGCAAAGCATGATCCATTCTTATCAAGAGCCTTTACAAACTTCATTCATTAGATCCAGGCTTGATATGCAGTAGAGGAAAGATAATTTTCTCTCGTCCAACTAAGGGTTCGTTAATGGCCATCTTTTCCTCAACGGACGTTTCTCATGTCCACCATGAGAAACGTCTTAGACCAGTCTTTTCTAACCCAGTGGTGTGTTGCTATCCCAGAGACACAAGAAGTAAAGATATTTGGTGTGGCCACTTTGCTGCTCCAATCATCTGGAAAATATTCAAGAAGATACATTTTTTCTAGAAGTCCTCTAATTTCGTGACAAAATACAAGATTGCTTTCTTGAAAGAAGAATTGTAGCAGACCCATTTCTCTTGTACAGTAAAATGTAATTTTGGTTCCTTGTTCCAGTAAATTTTTGTCTTTCAAGCCAGTAATTCAGAAGCTGCTTTTCACAGGTTGAGATCTCTGGTGAGGTCAATTAACTCATGCTGATTAAACCGTTGATCAACTGATAACATCCCCTCATAATCACTGAGACCTTTGATGACAGGTGGTTGTAAAAAATTGATGTTGTTCCAGGATTGATACGTCGTGCTGCATGGGACCATTGATTTCGACGTTTAACATCTTATGTTATATTTAAAAACATTTGTTAGAAAGTTGTGTTTATTGTATTCGTACAAAATAATATGAAACAGGTACGATATATCAATATACTAATGATAATAACAAGAATAAGTTGATTAAAAACGGAAACACTCGTATCGGCTCTTTGTAATGTTGAAGGGAAATAAACATTGTGACGTCATACGCGCTCGGTTTTTTTTGGGAACTGTCGGCGCATCATCGGTATTAGGTTTAAAAATGTCTTTTCAATCTGATATAACTTTTTAATTATAAGGATAAAAATAGAAATAAAAATAGTTTTGCAATAAAACTATATAAAAATCATATACAGTGCGTCCAGGATAAGGATTTATAAGGATAAGGACCACCCCTTAAAATTTTTATTTCTAGACCAATTTTCAGTAACTTTCTTTTGTTGGATAAATCTCGGAAAAGGGCATTAAGAAAGTGTATCACATGTTTTTTTTGCTAATATCATGGCTAACTGCGTCTACTTTTATGGCTCCTATTTTCGAGAAGTACTATTAGGGCTTTTATTTACAGAAAAACTAAAAACGAATTCTTGACCACCACCACCTTAAACCAAAATGTACCGATTTTTATGGTTCTAAATTACTGGGTGTCCTTGATATTATTTTATGATATTTTTACAATAATAATTAATAATTAATACTTAGGCGAATTATAAACTATTTTTTAACAAAAAACTTCTTAAACTAAACTTAAATACTAAACATTTCTATCATTCCGCCATTTTCTATCAAGGACTTTGCAATACGTCGTCGTGTATTGTTCACTATTTTTCTCAATTGTTGTTTAGTAATGCTACCGTCAAACCTGCCTAATACGATCACAAAGATCGTATCGAGTTTGGAGCCTCGAAACATAAACCTTATTTTTAATTGTCCCCCAGAGAAAAAAAATCAAGAGGCGCGAGGTTCGGGGATGTCGGCGGCCATTTAATTACAGGACTTAACCAGTTTCTTACGTTAATTGCATGATAAATGGGTGCCCCGTCAAGTTGTAAGTGTAAATTGTACCAATAATTAATAGTCAACGCATCAATTTCATCGTCAAACTCATTTTGTAGAAATCTAAGAAACTTAGCAGCATTCAAATTTCCATAAAAAAAATGGTCCAATAATAATATCACTTAAAATTCCGCACCAAACGTTCACCTTGAAAATATTGTCTCTTACATTGAATCACCCAATGGTGGTGGTGCTGGTGAAGAATTAAGATGGTGCTGGTGAAGAATCCGTTGTTAGTTTTTCTCTAAAAAAATTCCTAATAGTACTTCTCGAAAATGGGAGCCATAAAAATTGACGCAGTTGGCCATGATATTAGCAAAAAACATATGTGATACACTTTCTTAATGCCGTTTTCCGAGATCTATCCAACAAAAGAAAGTTTATGAAAATCGGTCCAGAAATAAAAATTTTAAGGGGGTGGTAAGTCCTTATCCTGGACACACTGTATATAATGTTTTCATTTATGATTTTTTCCGAGATCTATCCAACAAAAGAAAGTTTATGAAAATCGGTCCAGAAATAAAAATTTTAAGGGGGTGGTAAGTCCTTATCCTGGACACACTGTATATAATGTTTTCATTTATGATTTTTTCTTTCAAACCCCCTATTTAATCATATATTTATTAAGTGGTCTGTTAAAACTCGGAATAAACCAGATTTTTCTGAAATCTT
The DNA here is from genome assembly GCA_031761425.1 of Cosmopolites sordidus. Taxonomy (NCBI): domain Eukaryota; kingdom Metazoa; phylum Arthropoda; class Insecta; order Coleoptera; family Curculionidae; genus Cosmopolites; species Cosmopolites sordidus. The sequence goes on along the minus strand of JARFXV010001239.1, from coordinate 614,058 downwards.
ACGAAACATCAGTGATATCACAAATGCTTCTAAACTTGACTGTGCATTCGCAAACCAAGAAAAGTTGAAAACTATCACAGTAACTTTTTTACCGAGTTTCGATGTGGTCGAACCAGCACGAGTGGCGCTCCGGGCTCAAGAAATCCCGCCCCGTTCCGTTCACGATTAACAGAAAAAAATCAATGAAATACATGATATAGTATTGGTTGATTGCAAAGTGAAGATAGAGAGATTGTTGAGACGGCAAATAACTCGGACGGAAGGACATTTAAGCCGGCGCTCCATATTGACCATGGAATATGGTAAGCGTCACTTGGTCAATGTGTGGATGGTAAAATTCCAGCTTGCGAAAGCGCTGGCGGAGGTTGGTGTTTGCGTTGGCCACTTGCCACATCAAAGGAACTGGCGCACGCTGGTACTTATTCCAAGTCCCCATCCACACATTGGCCACTTGGTGTGCTATCTTTTCAACACGTTTTTTCTTTTGTTTTATCAGTGTGTTTTCAATGATGTTGACGTTGGCTCAGTTTGTTGTAAATTGATGATGTGGCAAGGGTGTAGCCAATGTGTGAATGTTCACTTGTGATGTGTGAAAGGACAGCTAACGTTGGATTACACATTGGCCTGAACATGTGGGCCAGTGTGTGGCGCCAGCTTTAGGCATGAGAAAACTATCAGTACGATGGATGCATTGCTCGTTAATAAAAAAAACAAAATATAACAAAAATGTTCTTTATTTGTTAACATGTTCATATGTCTTCAATATGATAGTACCGAAGTTACACTAAAAAATGATACAAACCTAGTCTTTACACTACAGTGTGAATCGAAAGTCGGGGCGCAAAGTGAATAAACAAATAATTTAAAGATTTTAGTTATCCGCATCAAACTACTGCAATATCTCACAACATTCAGTGTGCGCACCAAATATTTTGAAATAAAAATCACGATTTAAGCTTTACGCTAGAGATTATGAACAAAACTTATTAAATTTTTGGTCTTTTCGTACTCTTTTTATACAACAAATTCATGGTGGAGTTAACCAAACACTCTTCTATGACTGTATACTTTTCCTGAAGCAGCTGAATAGTTGTGTTATAAATTGCCTCGTTATTTTTGACAAAAGGCAATCTCCATTCTTCATTCTTTAGTTTTTCTGTTCTGATGCCGGGCCAGTGAATCAGGAAAGCATTGTCCAGTATGGTGAAATTATAATCTAACAAACACATTTCTAAAGACTAAAAAAGAAAGAAAAGAATTTGTATTAAGACTAAGACCTTATGATAATACTTAAATAAATAATATTAGGTCCTCAAGATAATTATCGGCCTTTTTTGATTACCCTTGACGTTTATTTGTGAAAAAAAAACATCAAATTTTCATAGAGATTGCTGTAAAATCAATTCGAGTATGACCATTAATTTTGCTGAGCCATTAAGCCATGAGTTTTATAGTAGGTCAAATAGCCCAGCTTATATCTGCATGGTCTTCCGCATGCTGGGCACTTAAAGTCAAGAGGATACAGAATTGGTACACAAAGTCCAGCCTGTTTGGTTTTTTCAGGCCTACCTTTTTGGCTGAGGTATTTTGCCGAATATTTTTCGCATGAAGCTGCATAGTTCTGTATGAATCCTCACGCCATTCGTGTCTGTTGTTTGTCATCTTTTCTCGTTCAGACACGCTTGACATGAAGTTCCTTAGAGATAATTTGATGACGTTTCTGTATAATCTTTTTCGACCTCCTAGATTTCGTTTCTTGCTTTTTCGTTCTCCATTCAAGATCTGCTTCGGCAACCTAGTGTCCTGCATCCTATGCTTTAACTGTAGCTGTAGTTTCTGTACTCAAACTGTTGCTCCCTTAAAACTTTCACATTGAGTCTTGGCATTTTGTTCTCAAGATTTTCCACAGACAGCTCTTGTAAAATATCTTTGTTTTGTTTGCTTTGCTCTTTGAGCTGTTTTATTTGCTCCGATAGAGGACCCAGGATTCAACCTCATGCAGAAAAGTGGGAATTATGATGACATTGTAAACACTGATTTTAGTGTGTTCCTTTAAGTTTCGATTACTATACACTTTTTTCATTAGACAACAAAATTGACACCATGATCAACAACTTTTTGTCATGGCCTTAATTTAGGTACACTAAAAATTCTATTCTCTTAATGATACGTTATAATTCAATCATAATGATATATAGAAATAGTATCGAAAAGTGAATAAAATAAAATATTACATCACTTACGTGAGGCATTTTGTCCTGGAGCCCTTCCCAAACAAGCTGCTCATTATACCACGGTTCCGCATTGGTACCAATAAATAGAGGTTCCCATCGATGATAAGGACTATGTCTTTTGACCGTTAAAAATGCCTGAAATATCCCAATACATCAATATATCTTCTATCAAGCACAATCTAGAACTTCATACCTTTATTTCACTATCGCTATAGTCAGACATCCATTGGTCTATTCCAGGAAAATTCTGACAGTGATTGCAAATAAGTCCATGAAAATAAACAGCCCTATTATTTAAAATCAGATTGATTAGTCCTTCCTTCGTTTCCGGTATGACTTCATTTTCAGCCACCTCAAAAATGGGTAACACAAACACTTCATTTGTATTTTTTGTTTTGTACTGTTCGAGCATATGAAGAAACCCAGTCGCTAAATCTGCAAAATAAAGAATATCCAAGGTCTTTGATTAATCAAACTTGGGAATATGAAGAACAGTTTTTAGGGAACAAAAAAATCATCTGACGAAAACAATGCCTTGTCTATGGTATTCGTTGACTTTCAAAAATCCTCATATGAGAATCAATAGGTGGGATGGTGCATTATCGTGATGAAAAATTTAAAGAAACCTAATCACTTTACCATTGAAACAAGTAGAAACTACAACAGAAGTAAATCAATCAAGCTTACGATTTCAACAAAATCGTAATTAGGTAAGTAACTTGGGCAAAAAGTTATAAAATTGCCTGCTGTTGTAGACGGATGAATCGAAATTCGAAATTTTCGGCACAAAGAGAGCAATATTAGCTCGAAGATCAATGCAGGAATAAATGTTCGAATAATTTATTGAAGGTAACGATGTTACACAAGACAGGACAAAACAAACCTCGAGCAGAAAAATCAACTGAAAGTGTTCAGCGTACAGGAGAAAAATTTCCTTGTGGATCATAAAAATCCAGCTAATGTAAGAGCTTAACCCTCATGATTTCGAGCTGTAATTGGAATTCAGTCGTGCGTTCTTAAATCTTACAGATGCTCATGAAAATTTCCTCGTGAAATTGTGGCACATTATGTCTGATGTCTGAATCCAAATTCAGATTACTGGTGCACAGAAAATCTACAACTGATTCTTGATATTCTCGGGCTGATTTAATGTATAAATGAATAATGTCTATATGATACATGAGCCTCAGTTCTATATACAATGAACATATGAAAATGAGTACAATACAGATAATAATTAGATGGAAATGAAGTACGTAAAAAATATTAGGTCGAGTCATAAATAACTTCCGATGCAGCTAAGTAGAATTTATTGTTCGTATCTACCACCTACGAGTGACCGGGACAAAAGAGTTTTTGCTTTCACTATATAGATAAGGGTCCAGTTAGTCTTCTACCAACTGTTTTGTGTGGTGCGCGTTATATTAAACTGTTCCAAATCCTACAATTTTGATATTTTACACAGCCTGTGCTGATATTTTACATGAAAATGAGCTTCGTCGGAAAACATAATTTTATAAAACTAGCTAATGCACGGCGATGGCCATGGTCTGGGGAGTTTAACTCTTAAGTTAGTTGAATGTTATACGAGAGCAAGGCGAGAACTTTGTTCAAAATTCAATTCAGAGACCATTTCGTTATGTTCAGCTGTTGAGATCGATGACGAACTAATATTCTGAGATTTTCCCCAAAATGTTCACTTACTCTAGCGATATTTTCATTGGATCGAGCACTACGTGGACACACTGGAACCTTTAAATCAACAACCGATCCGAAAAACTCAAATTTACGAATAAGATTACGGATTGCGTTGTCACTTGGAACAGGATTATGCCCAAAAATTAAGGAAGGTTACGAATTGTTTTACTCAAAAATATTATTAAATTTAACATGTACCTTTACTGGGCATCAACTGAATATCTGATACTAAAACATATTTTGTCAACGCTGCTTTCCTTGCGGCATTTCTACAAACGTTAATTGGGTAAGTAACGCTGTCATCAAAATTGGAATAAATTTGAATCTTAGAAGAATCCTAAAAAGAAAAGTTTATATTAAAATATACAATTTTTTTCGGTCATAATTACTTGTGGGTTACAGGTTTCTGGACGTTCAAAATAAACATCTTTTCTGGATGCGGGCAACTGCTGATCAAGAATCAAATGAATTGAAACTCTACGCATCTCAGGTTCGCAATAGCAATATTGGATAATCTGTTCCAGAAACATGGCTATATCCAAATCTGGAACAAAGGCTCCAACAGAAATTAGACCATCCCAACGTCTGAAAAATGGTTACACATTATTGTTTCTTTAATAAAATTAATTACATTGCAGATATACGAGGTGAGTAAATAAGATAATGAGATTGACACCCTTAACAGTACCGGAAGTGAAATACAAGTATCGGCTTCAACTGATCGGTTACGGCCCTTTTAATGTACTCCAATGTCTTAAAATGGTATCATTTAAGGTGAATTTTCAATTCGGGAAAAGAAAAAACTTACAAGGACTCAAATTTGGTGAATAAAGGGGTTGTGGAGCCACACTGATGTTGTTACTTGTCAAAAACTCTTTAGTTTCGATTAATTGCGCGGTTGGCTCTTGGTGAAACAGTAACAATTAATTAAAACACTTGGTAATTGTTTCACTTGGTCTCGCGACCATTCTCAAAGAGAGTATGTATAAAGTTATGTATAAACTAAAGTTTCAAAGTGCTATATAATGGAGGTAAGTTTTTTTATGTCTGGTTAAATTTGACGTTTTCAATAACTGGGGTATTTCGAAAGTCTAACTCAGGGTTTGTTAGGTTTTTGACAAACCTAACAAACCAAAAGGTTCGTATATGGCTTTTTTAATTTCGAAAATTTCCAAGTAATTTAACAACCTGCTTTTATTGCAGCTAAGTATTAATTTGGCATTATTGGTGTTAAAAATGGTTCTGATCTATACAATTTTCTGTAAAGCCCGTCTTTCTTTAATTATGTAAAATTAAGTATTTATGTTCTTTTAGCTTGTCATTGAAAGATCTGCCCGTGTATATATATATATATATATATATATATATATATATATATATATATATATATATATATATATATATATATATAAATATTACATTTTATTTCGTATAATCCAGATTTGTCACAAAATGTTACTCTTTGTATTATTTAGCATCGATGCAAGTTTATTCTTATTAACAGAGATAATATTAATATTTTCTTTCTTTAAATGATTTGTGATTCTGGGACTTAATTTAACTCAACTCTTTTCTGACCTTTCTGGTCATTAACAGAGGAAACCTGAAAACCTGGACACTTAACAAAATACTGTTTCCATTGGCCAGTTGAAATTTTGCAAAAGGTTTCATCGCACTGTATCCAAGTCTGAAACAAAAGCGCATTATTCTTCGAAATTGTTGTCATCTATTTTCAGAACGCTCTAGAAAAATTCGGTTCACGCAAAGAATTGCTACAGACCACCAAATGGCCTTAGAAAGTTTGTAGCTTTTACAAATTATAGGCCGCTACTGGTAAGATCATTTTGGGTGAATTATATTTGAAAGCGCACCTGCATCGTTCAAGACAAGGACAAGACCGTCTAACTTCAAATCTCGAGGTGAACGGACGTCTTCACGCTTTACCCTTCCAACAGAGGTATGTAGATTAGCTAAGCCTGCTTAGACTTGCCGGTCGCGTTGGTGCGGACGGTAAGAGCAGTGGTCTGCCGTTGCTGTGCCGAAACCGCATTGGAGCGGTAGTTGGTTCGATTCCAGCGCTCGGATGGTTGTTTTTCTTTCTTCTATATGTTTACTTCCCAAATGTTGATGATTGTTTCTAGACAAGAGTGTAAAATCCGACAACGAATTACCCCTCAGTCACGCCAGTTAAAGGCTGGGTAAGGCCGGATGCCTTCTGAAAAATGTTCTACGTTGGTCACTCGCCAGTCGGTAGGCTTCCTGATAGACTTTTGGGTAAGCACATAACCAAGAGTTAATACCCTGAGGGGGTGCTGTCCTGGGTTGTCGGTGGCTGATGACCGTGGTTGGGAACCCACGTTAAGCTAAATAGCCTTATAGTTGCTAAAGTTTTTCCAGTTGCTCCAGTTACTAAATAGCCTTATAGTTGCTGATGCGTCTCTAACAGTAAATCCTATCCTTTCCTGTCCTGCTTAGACTTATTTTTTCTGATATTCTTGTAAATGGTTTTATGACCCGGTAATTAGAGAATGCAGTCAGGGACCAAGCCGTTGTAGAACTAATTATTTCGAAGCTCAACCATTACCGAAACCAGACTATTTTCTTTTAGGCCACTTTGCACAGTACCCGGTCAGTACAGATTCCAGACTTTTTGGGGACCCCCGCATAGGGACACAGAATTACCAGTAGGCGTACTTATGGTATTTGGATAGACCAGTACTGGATAGACAAGCAACGAGACAATCGAAAAATAAGGCCAGGTAATACATTTTGAATATATTTTCGTATTGTGTTAATGTTTCACGTTTCTTTTTTTAAATTGCCTTCTTCTCTGACCATCAGGAAATAGACAATTTGCCGTTCGATCAGATTTATAATTGTTGATTTTGCATATTTTAATTGATCCTATTTGATTACTTTTAAGTTATCTTCAGTTGCTTAATATTGTTTTAGTATACTTAGACCATCTAATTTAAAGTTACTTAAAACTAGAGACGAGCTCGTGTAAGTTAGGGTAACTTGTTCACTTATTTTTAGATTTTCAACACTAGGGTTTTGTGAATCACAGTCCCTAAACCTTCCTGTCTTTTTTTTCTCATAGTTTTATCTTTTTACCTTTTTATGTACTTTGTGTTGTTTTTTTATTGTACTTATGTGTATTAAAAGTATAAAATTAATTAAATATTTTTTTTTAAGATAGCCCACTTTCCAGTTCAAGGGTTGCCTACTACATAAGATAATTTAACGAACTGGGTGGCGCCCTTTTGACGTGCCGCATCATCCCGTCCAGGACCTTCTCCCCGGTGCCTCCGGCGAACGTCTACCATCGCAGTGGCCGAGATTTTTCAATTGGTTTTAACAAGAGAAACATTTTGGTTACAAGTTCAAACTCGTACTGAAGACGCATCAGATGATGGACTGCCTCCCTTCCAAAAGGGAAGCAAACAGTGTTGCCAAATCGAACGCTAAGCTACCAATCTCATTATTTTATTAACTCACCTCGTAGGTCTTAGTTTATTTTATTTAAAACGAATTTCGATGAAGTATCGACTACCTCATTTAAATAAGACAATTTTGTTTAAATGAAAATATTCTCTAAGAAAATTATTATTTCATTCAATTATTTTAAATTATAAAAAAATATTTTCATACTAAAATTGAACTTCAGCGTACATGTGCATGTGTTTGTGTAACGTACATGTGCATGTGCATGTGCAACGTGCATGTATATATTTTTCTGCACTTTCTCAATTTTCAAAAGGGGGAAAAAAAATATTTGTATAAAATACGTATAAATTTACTCCAAACTATAAAAAAAATTCTAATAAAAAAATTCACTTACTTCAATAACTCTGGTATATAATAAGCAAAATCTGCAGTAACATGGCTTGCATAGGTAACTTGAGGAACATCCTTAATATCATGCGCTTCAACAACATTATACTGAACTCTGTAGCGAGATGACTTATTGCCTTCTGGTGGTATTTCTCTTCTAGGCGTCAAATCATAAGGTAGCTTATAGTTTAACTTGCAGTAAGATTGATTGACTGGTGCAGGTTCTGCATATTTTAGATACGCTACAACATTATTTCAGATTGTTTAACAAATTCATCATAAGATGAAATTTAGTTGTCTTTTTTTTTAACTTTACTGTTTGCTACATGGTAACAGGTTGTTACGTTTGTGTCTTACGTTTACTTTGTTAAAATAAATATTTTTTTCAAACAAATAAAATACAACACTCATTTTGAACAACTCTACTAAAAATTCTACTCAACTAACATAACAAAACGAAACTTAACGTGCCTTTGTAAGAATGGGTAATTTTTTAGTATACTATTATTTAGCGCTATGTAAATGTTTTTGTATGGCGCTATATATGGGAAGTTTTTTAATTCTTGAATAAAACATAGAATTTGCGTTGATTTCTAAAATTTTTTTATTGATAACACAGATTTGGTGCCAGAAAGACTAAAACTGTTTTTGAATATGCTCGTTATGTTAGTTGTAACGGTACATATATTTCAAATTATTAATTGATTTGTCCGTTACTTCGTTACTTTGTGATAGTTCATTTTTTAAAAAGGAATAGAACAATTTCTTACTTTGTTATCTATCACCTATATATATATATATATATATATATATATATATATATATATATATATATATATATATATATATATATATAGGTGTTCATCACATTGACCCTGGTACCTTTCTTCCATATTTTTAGATCCTGATGAAATCGCTCTTCCTGTTCCTCACTGCAAGAGCCCAGGTTATCCGGAAATGTATTCAAGTGATTGTAGAGATAGTGAGGTGATCATGTTATATCCAAGCTTTCTGAAATTTTTCAGCATGCTTCGCATTAATTCGCAATAATTGTCGGACTTACAAAATTGACCAAAGAAAACCATGATTCTATATCATTCATTGAATGCACGAAATTGTTATATTCGCTTGTTAACTTCAATTGTTAAGGTCGCTTAAAGTGTCTTGAGTAAAAAGTAGGGGTTTTGACAACGTAGCTTCAAAATTATCACTTTCTTCGCTAGTATAAGCTTGCCTATCTTTGAAAGCCTATAAAACCTGTTTTTCACGTAACCCCAAAGAAAACAACCCAACGGTGTCAAATTAGATGATCTTGGTGGCTAATTAACATCACCGTTTCGTGCAATAACTCCTACAGAAAATTTTTCTCTCAATAAATCAATTGTTTCATTAGCAGAGTGAAATGTAACACCATCATGTTGGAACCACATATTCTCCAGATCAATATTATTCAATTCAGCCCATAAAAATCCAGTTATCACATCACAATATCGAATACAATTCACAGTTACAACTTCACCAGCAGCACTCTGAAAGAAATACGGTCCAATTACACCTCCTGGTCATAATGAACACCAAACAGTAACTTGTTTAGGTACTCGTACTACTTTAAGTACTCGTACAATTCGATTGATAGTGCTTTCAGATGGATGACTGTGTAAACCGTAAATATCAGGTAATTTTGTATAAATATTTTTCAGTAAACTAGCATTTTCATAAAATAATTCAACAATGTCAACGCGTTGTTGTATTGTGTACGATTCAATTTTTCTAAATGTCATACATTACACTTCTGAAATGAGACTATGCCTAAACAAATTCACAAAGCCATCTGTGTTTTATTCAAGAATAAAAAAACCGCTAAATTTAAAAGCCCCGTTATGTACATGAATTTTTTTACTATAATCATGTTATCAATTATATGTACATGAATAAACCGCACCAACATAATTGCAACTCAACATATTTACTAACCGGCAGGCATGTCATCATCTATGGGTAATTGAGATTCATCAACTAGTATAGCTTCATCATATTCTTCTAGTCCAAAATTGATTTGAAAATTGGAATGTTTGCTACTTTTGCTTTTATTTAACCATGCAATCCTTTCGTTAACCTAAAAACCAAGAAACTAAAGACGTTATCAATTCTTTATTAGAACCTTTAATTTGAAACACTAAACTCGAAGTGATTTACCACTAAACACAAATTACTTTTTTAAACTTCTCGGCGGACGTTTCACTAATCATGTTAGTATTATTAAAAGATGATTCAATCAGATTGAATCATCTCTTCGAGTTTAAAGACAGCATTCAATAAGCAAATAATTCATTTTAACACATCGGTCAATAAGTCCCCGCTGTCCAATTCTCGCGGCCATGAGCATAAGCAGAAAATTAACTTTTATATATAAATATATATATATATATATATATATATATATATATATATATATATATATATATATATGAATTGTAAGTTCGAAGCTTTGTACGAATGCTTTAACTAATCTTTTATTAAAGCTTATACCAGGTGACAAGATATGCAAACGATGTGACAATGATTTACGTCAGGAAATCGCATTACAGAAAAAAATACTTGCAGTACATCACAGCAAACCACTGAGCAATATAATTCGATTGAAGAAAGTAATACTGAAGATAATCTAGAAAGATTACGATGATCTGCTACAGTTCTGGAGCACCAAAAAATTACAAGCATGAGAATTATTGATTGGCCTCAACATACTGATTCTTTTCATTCAATTCTTTTCATTTAACTTCGAGTGGCTCTGAATTCATGACTGCTAGCCCAAGATAAAGTAGTAATTAGTAACATTTTGTACTAATTACGTACAAGCAGAAAACATTTTATAAAACTAAATCTCAAGTTCAAGCTGAAAATTTAGTTCAGCACCACTATGGTGAGATCGGTTGAAAATTGAATTTTTACGGAAATTTCTATTTTTCTCAACTACATTGCTGTAAGAAAAAGGCTAAATGGTCTAACTAATAAATCTAACTCGAAGCGGATAACACTTGAAAATGCGAAATGAGTTTTTCGACATCGACACCCAGAATAATTTATATATATATATATATATATATATATATATATATATATATATATATATATATATATATATATATATTTGTTTTTTTTGTTTTTTTTTGTTTACTTACCAACTTCAAAAAATGCGCCCTAGTATCAACATTACTGACGTTATTCGCCACTCCAGGCAGAATTTGTCTCGAATAAATCAAGAAAACGATCGTAAACAGAAAAACTACCATCCATAATTTGAAATATCTCGGCAGTTGTCCACCGCTCATTGCACATAATTGCTTTGTTCTGAATCACACAATCTAGATAGAAATAAACACAGATTAAATATAAAAAATGTACACAAGTGATAAAATGTATAAAGCACAGTCAACTTTCATATATGTAGTTCAGTGGAAATGTCAATAACTATATGGCTTTTTAACTTTTTATATTTCATTTATGTACAGATTAAATCCCGCTTACAATTCAGATAAAGTGAGAAAATGCACTACTCTGATGTTAATTGTTCAAAAAGCTATACAGTGTGTCCGATGGAAAAAGTAATTGATTAAAGATTCATGTCGCCAGCAGCGCCATATTTCCATGAATTTCACCAGAATTTTCACCAGAAACAAAGAGCTTTTTCATTCGTAACGGCACAAAAAGTAACAATGGAACCACAACAATTCCAAATAAAATTCAGTAAAAGTTCTACAGAAACACTTATGGTAGCGATATAATGAGCCATAATTTTTTTTAAGTGGTTGTTTTATTCTGTATGCCCATACCATCGAGGAGAAAGAACTCGTCATTACTTATATGTTTGTCTAATTTGACTTTGTGTAACTTCTGGTTCTTCTCTAAAATAGAATCGGGCGATAGAAGATTAATGTTTCTGACAATTTCTAATATACTAAAATGTATTATGCAGATTTACTATGTTTCGACTTCTTAATCTATTTTTCTTCTTGTCCTGCTAGAGCCCGTTAGTGAACCTTAACCTCATTCATCTTTCGCCTGCAACCGGATCGATATAGTGAATCCATCCAATCTGAAGCTGTGTACGAGGCGGGGAAACAAATAAATAATAAGACTGGTGGCGTTGCGCTAGATTGGGAAATACTGTTGGCTTTCCCTTTGGAGGGATGACAGGTCAACATCTGATACGAATTCAGAAGTATGGATCAATTATGCCTCTAGCAACTTTTGGATTATGTAATATTTTTTTGGGTTTTTCCTTGGGATTTTACTTCACCCGGTACCTGCAGTTTTGCTTGTTTAGTCACAGTTATTAAAACTTTCCAACATTTCATTGGCAAATGTCAAGCGCACAATAAAATCAGTTTCTTTCATTTCTTGCACAATTTGAATTTTATAGGTATGAAGACGAATATCTTTTTTAAAATGACATACAGTGAAGATTTCTTAATATGTATCTGGCTACTTCGCCTCCGTATTGGATCCGTATATGGATTTTCTCTAACCGATTCACGCGAACGTTCAATATTGCTTTTACCCGTGCTTGACCTTGGACGACTCGTAGACGGTAAATTTAGAGTTGATCCTGTAATTTCAAACTTTTTTATCCATTTCTTCATCAAATTAACACTTGGTGTCTCGTTTATGTCATGTAAATTATACTCGGTCCTATATAGACGACAAGCCGTAATAAGCAAATTGATGTTTTAATAATACGCGCGAACTAATGTTCCATGGCAACTAATTTTCCCTGAACCAAGCTTCGATATAAAGTTGACACCACCAGCGCGTTCTGTGCCATCTAGGAGCAAACACGTAGTTAAATATGAATGACATTTCTGGACACCTAATATATTTACAAAACAATTTGTTTTTTTTCTTCCTTTGTGCCCTTTTTAACACATTCGCCATAACTTTTGTCAACATATCTGGTGTTAATGCAGGGATTTCAGTACGGACGTGTTCGTTGACGTGGTGTGAGGTTAGGTACTTAATTATTTTCCTTCAGAAATGGCTGGCGAGTGACTAACGTAGGAAATCTCTCAGAGGGCATGCGACGTTATCCAGGATCGAACTGACGTGACCGAGGGGTAATTCCTTAAACTCGAAGAGATTTACCACTAAACACCAAATCACATTTTGAAACTTCTCGACGCATATTTCGCTAATCATGTTAGCATCATCAGGAGATTTAACCTAATAATTCTTCAAGGGCAATTCTTTGTCAAATGTTACACTCTTACCTAGAAACATTTACAAGCATTTAGAAAGAGTCCATACCTAGTACGGGAATCGAACCCACTCCACACTAACTGCCGTATCGTCAGACTGACACTTTAGATACCGCGGACAACGTGGCTCCATTTTCTTAATGTAAATTAAAACAATTTATCCATAATAAACCTTGCACGTCTGCACTACACAACAGTCAAATCCAAACTGGCACAAAGGTCACGAAAAGAAAATGGCGCCGAAACAGAAAGGTAGCGTGACACTTGCCTTGTCCGAGAGATACAGTACAAAAACAAAAAGTTTTTTTGGGCTTTTTAAGAAACTCTTTTGTGTGTTCAAATACTCTGTCCCGTTCAAAATTGTTATTTCATGAACTTGTTTCTATTGATATAACAATAAACAGTGATAAAACAAACAGAAATTGAAAAAAATCGGTCTAACAAAAATAGGGTAATACGTTTAATACGGTAAATGATGCATTTTTAATCCATTTTATGGTCTCCATAAAAAGGTTCAAGCGCCGTACAAATAATAAAATATTTTCCTGGATTAAACTTATCAAAATGTTAAATTAAGCATGTGTTTGCAGTTGAAGCACATTTCGCTACGTGCATAACTTACAATCTGTTAACTACTTATGTAGTTCTAAAAGGAATTTGTTCTTTTTAAAAACAATTATTTTTCTGCAATATTTGTTGATATTTAACTCTTTGTTTAACTAGGGCTCTATTTTTTTAGGGTAGAGTGGTGCTAGATGACCAACTTTTCGCTTGATCTTCCATAACTTTAAGAATATGCATCGGATTTAATTGATTCGTACTCTGTTAGATTCGTAATTTACTTTTCTCTAAAACGACTAGCAGTGTAAAAAGGATCCGAGTACAAGTCTAAAAGTTATTATCGGAAACGCGAGAGCGCTCCAAGTTGTTCAACGTGCCCCACTAGTGGAGTTAGTTGAGCATGAGTATGTTGAGTAATGGCTAAAATGGACTTGATAACGTATAGAATGATCTGAATACAAAATAATTATAATCAA